>JAPZLL010000016.1:0-101086 GCA_036250225.1 Cercophora sp. LCS_1 | reverse complement strand
AAATCGGTGGGGCTGGGTAACAACGTCACTTTCACCCCCCCGGGGTTTGGTTCCGGCTTAAAAAAAAAATAAATCGACTGATCCCCCCCCCCCCCCCCCGAAATTCCCACCCAGTTCTTGCTTCCCCCATTGCAACACTCATCACCCCACCTTTGCCCGCCTCGGCGCTCAAGCGAGTACCCGGAACAAACCCTCATAACGTACGACTGGGGGGGGGAAAGGAAGACGGCTTGCCGCTTCGCCGCCGCCGCGTCATTACCGCTAATTCTTTCCCTCATTATCATCCATCCAACAGCATCCATCTCAAATCCTTTTTACACCCTCACATTTCTCAATCACCCAACGATGCATCTCACCTTGACCGCTGTTCTGTTGTTCTTTTCCCATCTCGCCGCATCAGCCGCCGTCGTCACCAACAGGAGGGAAGAAGAGGGGAGGCCAAGTTCCAATGGCCTGGGGGAAGCACAGATCATCGGCATCGCCGTCGGACTCCCGCTTGGCGCCGTCATCCTCGGTATCGGATTATGCTATTTCTGCTGTCGTGGCAAGAGAGGAGACAGGCCGCCGATACAGTTTACGACGCATCCGCTGCGGATAGGGAGTTCTGGCAAGGCGGCGAGGAAAAGCGCCGAGGGGAGAAGGGCGGACCCCGCTCTTTCGCAGCCTCCGGAAGTTGCTGCTGCTATCGGTGCGCAGTCGGTCGTTTCTGGTCCGAACAAGAACGGATGATTTTGCTTTGGCGTTGCGCTGCTTGATTGAGGAGCGGGTTACGTGTCTTTTGCGATGGGATGGGTTACACTGGGGTGGATGGAGGTTTCATCGGGGGTTGGTTGTCCGTTGCTCGGCAACATGATTCGTGCTGGGAGTGTGGATTTTTCCCCTTTTTTTTTGTCGTTTGTTTCTGGAGTCAGGGGCGGGTGGCGATACCCAACATTTGTCAATCGTTTATAACGCATGGTATGGAGGGATATAACATGAAACTTGGGTTGTGGGATGATGAGACTTGCGGTAATCTTGCTGGCGTCTGATGAGGGCTTGAAGCGCATTTTCCAGAAACTCAAGGGGACCAATCTTGACACATGTATTACTTTAGGATCATCAACATGCCAAAAGGGAAGATACCTATCGGTGCTAATCAATGGGCTGTTTATTGCTGCGCCAACGGCCACAACATAGCCGCTGTCGAGAAAAAATTCGCACCACGCCAGACACCAGCCAGCATGCACACCGCGAGGCCCAACCTCCCAAGGCAAGCCTCATGAAAGCATTGCGGCGACATCAAAATCAACGCTCTCAATTCTAATGAAAAAGATTGAGCAGTTTAAACCGCCGTCGGAGCAGCCACCACCTTGTCCACCCGGCACCCTAACTCCATCCCGAGAAACCCACGAAAAAAGCTCATGCACCCAGCAAAACCATCACATCCTCTTGCGCTCTATCTAGGGCTTATACGGTGGCGGCGGCTGTTTGGAGTATATGCGGCGCAAAATCTCCTGTCTGCGAATTTCTGCGTTTCCGGCCACCACCTCCTCGTGTCTGCGCCTGGCCTCTTCGCCTACAGACTTGATATCAGCATGCCTAGGCAGGCACCAAAATGAAACAATTGGTGAAGCATCTTTACGGGGGCGGAAACTGCAAAAAGAATAAAGTATCCGTACATTCTCTACGTCTTTGCTCTTCTCTTTGCCTTTCCTCGCCCCGGCGCTTCTTCATGTCTTTGATAAAGTTTGGCGTTAGGTCGTCTTTCCAGGGCATTGTAGCGGTGTTCCTTGGTTGTGTTATGTCGTGAGTTTGATGCGGTAGGAAAGGGAGTTGTGCAATTGCTGGGATAGTCTTTCAAGGTTGGTAGTTGTGGGAATGAGGTCGAGGTTGGATGTTGATGAGAGCTGCCAAGAAGGAGTCGAGTAAAGTTGACGCTTTTTAAAAGAGCCCGGGAGGGTGGGATGAGATGTGGAAGTCTTCTGGGCTGCAGTGACTGTGCTGTAGGAGGGCCAGTGAATGAGATTGACACCTCAAAGATGAACTTGCTGAGCTGGGTCATGATTACACCTGGGAAAGCCTGTTGAAGAGTTGGTTTGGGCCGGGTCTACCACGTGCCACCCTTTGACGCCATTCTGAAACGGCGTAAACAACAGCAACTCGACTCTGGGGCTTGATGATTCACTTCGAGTTCGGGCCGGGGGGAACAATTGAGTCGATACGCTGTAGACAAATGCCAGTTGTCAAACTCTTCCTCACGGCCGCTCATCGCGAACAACAAAGCCAACCACTGTGAAGCACCGCCAAACAAAACAAACCCCGCACCAAGTGCTTGACAACTTTCTAGTGGCAAATGCACCACACCCATCTCCAAAAGCCTAGTCCCTACCTATAATACCCCGTAGGCTCATATCTGCAAGGCGAATAAGCAGGGGGGGGAAAAGGCCGGAGAAAACCATTCCGGAGTTCTTTCTCGAAATTACGTAGCTTAGTCCGGTCCGCTCGACTCAATTCAGAGTAACTGTCCCGGCAAGTGGCGTTAGGAAAGGGCCTGATTGCTAAGCGTGGGTCGCACTGAAAATTTCACATCCTTGAATACTTGGGATCCCCCTTCATTTTTTTTTTTTTTTTTTTTTTTGGAAAAGAACTCAGAGAAAGCCTTGATACTGTAGAAAATGTTCCGCAGGCATTTACTATTTACTGTCATGTACTGGAGATGTTAATGTATGCCCGTCCCAATGTATACTATGTCTTGGAATCATTCGATGCTGCGTTGGTAAATCTTCGAATATGGCTTTTTTGTACGCTCCATAGGACTGGCTAGGAAGTTAATTTGTTCCCGTTATGCTACCTAAAGGTACCTAGAGCTACCTGAGATATTCAAAATGCCACAAAAGCCGTTGTGTGCCCTTTTAAAACACTACAACTATGCCCACCGGCCCAATCGAGAGTAGCAACTGTCCGGCAAACCGATCATCCCAAACCAGACGTCCGCCAAGCAACTAAAATCCAACGAAAATTCATCCAAGCCACCTTCTTCCAACGCTAAAGAATACACGAGATATCTTGCGAAGCAAGCCGTGGAAACTCCGCCAAAGCTATGGTTAGCACTCTCGAAAACGCCGCTCTGTCAAGTCCAGATCTTGTCTGGCCCAGGGCATTGGCCAGTGATTTCTTGAAGGCTCCCTCTCCGTCCAAAGCCTGCAGAGGGTGGCCAGGGACCGTGGTTGCATGTTCTCTTGGCACAACATGGTCAAATTTCTGAATTCTCGCTGCACAAGACTGCAGCGAGGTTTGTGCCCCTTGAGAATCCCCAATAAAGTGCACCAATCTGTTCAACTCATCTTCTGCGCGTTGGTGAACCGTTGCGTCCCCTTTCGCTTGAACGATGTGAAGGTATGAGCAGCTTTGGACAAGTACAAAGGTGGGAAAGCTTGGCTCTCAGGGTATCGTTGTTATAACGTACGTATTTGATTGAGTGGTTCTACTTGATCTTAACGGTCGGAAAGGGGCCGTTTCGTTCTTGAACATGTTCAAGTCGGCGAAGGCGTCGGTGCGGGCGTTATAGAAAGCTCCGATTTTCTTCGAGCCCTGTCCTGAGGATACCCCCAAGGACGGACGTTTGAGCGCGCCGGGGAGCATGGCCTGATCCAAGACGCCAACAGGAAGGAGGCGCGAAGTGACGAAAATGGAAGATACGCCGGTCGAAGGGGAAGGTAAGTTGGAAGGTCCTGGCAGGTGTAGATTTTAACAAACCACCATCGCACTTTCCACAAGTAAATCTGCAGGGGGGAAACGCACCGGGCTTCAGCAACTCCACCCTAATAAGGGCCCGCGCGCCCTTTTCTCCTTTCACCTGGGATGAAATAGAGGTAAACAATTGATACACCTGGCAACTTGAACTCGGGCACCAGCATGCACGCCCTGGACGGTCGAGACCAGTCGGATGAAGAAAAGGCACCTACTTGGCGAACCCACGATTGATCTTCCAATGGGTCTGCACTTCCCACATTCTCTCACGAGCGTCAAAAGAAAATAAAAGAGTGGAGGCTCACAGAAGCCGTGGTATCATTCAGAACGGAAAACCCTCTCTATGCTACCTCTTCCCCTTCCCAGCCTTTCTCTTTACCGAACTGATCAGGCTGTCAAGTTCGGAATCTCCTCCCTTGGCCTTCTTTGAGCTTCTTTGCTCCTCGCTATTACGCCCACCATCTTCATCATGACCCGCCTTCCGCTTCTTCCGGCCCTCCTCCAGCAGCTTCTTCATACCCTGCGTAGCCTTGAACTTGGGATTAGATGGGTCGATAGCAAACTCGTGGCTCTCAAAAACAGCCTTAAAACGATTATCGCCCACGTCCAGATCAAAGCTGTCCTGCAAGCCAATCTGCTCCTCTTTGCCCTTCTTCCCCTTCTTCTTCCCCTTCTTCCCCTTCAGCTTCTCAGCGCGCATAATTTCGTTCATGTCGAAGTGGTCTAGGCCACTAGTGTGGTCATTGTCATCCTCCATGAGAAGCTGTAGTTGCGCTTTCTGAGCGGCGTTCTCGGCTTCCTCAGCCTCCCTGACAGCACGCTTCTTGAGCCTCTCCTCCTTTCGGAGCGAGGCCTTGGAAGGTGCTGCTGCTTCGGTTGTGAAGAAGGGATCGTCAAATCCAAGGTCATCGGCCTCTGGCTCCTCATCCTTTTCGCGGGCGTCGGGATCAAACCCTTCCCGCTTGGCCAACCTCTCCGCTCTCTTCCTTTCCTTCCTCTCCTTCTCTTTGCGTTTGTACTTCTCAATCGTGGTTTCCTCTGCCGCGTCCTTCTTGCTGTCTTTTTCTGAGAGGGCAGGTGTGAAGGTGATCTGCATCTCGCCGACGGGACCGGACTTGGAGCTCTTAGGTGCTGGCTCATCGGCGAGGCCGAGTGCTGCCCGCATCTTGCGTCTCGCAATCTCCTTTTTCGACAGCTTAGGCTCCTCAGCATCTTCGCCCTCCTCTGCACCTTGCTCTTCCTCTTCTTCCTCCTCTTCGTCATCTTCGCTGTCGCTCGCAAGGTAGGCTCGCAAGTCGTTGTCAGCAATATCTGCTCGGCTACCGCTGAAGGCCTGCTTGATGGATTCTTTCCTGGTCACCTCCTCAGGGTGCATGTCCCATGTGAGCTTGACCTTCGAGTGTTGTAGCGCATCCGTCACGAAGTCGACGGGCTTGTAGCCCTCGGGGATGCTCTCACATTCGTCTCGAGGCTCGTCGTCAAAGGAGACATCGTCGGGGATGAATCGGAGGTCGAGGAAGTTAGAGGATGAAAGGTACTCGCTACCGTCGGTAGCCTTGTAGATTTCGTGGGCGGTGTTCCCATCGGAGCAGACCATGACGGCGTAGTAGTATCGTAACCTGTCGAGCTGGTATGTCCTGAGCGCATCGCTGTCGAAATCTTGGTCATTGCCCTCTTGGAGAAGCTCCTTTTTGACCTCCTCGTCAGAGTCCACATCCGATAGACCCTCGAAGCCATCATCCTCGTCTTCGCTGTCTGCCTCCGAATCGTCCGAATCGTCCGAGTCATCGTCGTCCTTCGATTTCTTGAAGATTTCTTTTGGTGGGCCCTCGAGTTCTTCGCGCTGCATCCTCTCCTTGCCAAACTCGCTCGGGTAGATGGAAACCTTCTCGATGCGCCCGCCAGCCGGCACGAAACTCGAAAACAGGGCCATCAGATCAACCGACTTGATGTGATCCCAATCAATGTTGACAATGGCTATCCTGTTGGTAACCTCGCCCGTCTCAACCTCTTGGTCGTCCTTGCGCAAGCGAATGCCGGGGCGGCCTTCTTCCACGCCATCGTCTTCCTCCACCTCCGACTCCGAGTCGCTGTCAGAGTCAGAGGACGAAGCAAAGCCACCACCTCGAGCCGGATCGTATTTCTCGTCAGCCGCGGCCAGTTCGCGCTGGATAAGCTCGTCATCGTCGATCTCGAGCTCTTCGTCGCCGCTGTTTTCTTCTTCGTCTTCGACCTCGTACAGGCGCTCCAGAGCCTTCTTCTTGGCGTCTGTCTTCAGTTTGCGACCGTATCGATCAACCTTTGCAGTAGCAGTAAACTCGGAATCCGCCAGCATGCCAGAGAAACGCTTGTCGAGCTTGGTCTTGAGGTTCTTCTTGGACGGCAATTGGTATCGGGGATCGGTCTCGAAGTTGGCGAATCGCGGGTCACTGATGCGCCCGGGGGCGCCATTGCGCTTGGAAGACTTGTCTTTCGGCATATTTGCTGATTCCAGTACAATTTACAAAGGGAAGCATCGAGAGTGCAACTGAGATTTTCGGCTTGCGACTTGGCGGGAGCTTGAAAATTTTAGTGGGGCACCAGATTCTGCCAGGCGGTGAGCCGCGAGCCATTGCGGGGGCGCCGGAGGCCGGGCCAGCACCGGCGCGCCGGGGCCCGCACCGTTGAACGTTAGCGGCCCTGGACCACCCGGGTCGTGTTGGTGTCAAGTCGGTCGGACAGAATCCATGTTGAGCCGCCGATATTGGGTTGAACGGAATAACCAAGTTGGGTACGAATGGTTCTTGCCCTGCTGATGTGTCTTGGATGAGGAATCCCACATTCACGGAACGCCAAGGAGCGGCGCTCTGGGCGATTGACTGTCTCGCACGGCTTCTGATCACTGGGGGCGCTCAGAATAGGGTCAAGGATTTCGAGCCTCGCAGTCGCCAAGTACCTCTGAACGCTACATTCTACTCTGTTCAACGTAACCTAGTGTGTGGGTGAAATGGCCAGGTTCCGCTGCCTCGGCAGGTGCTCTTCCCGGTTCCCACTCAGCAACTCTCCAGTAGGTCGGTAGACATGGCGGCGGCCTTGCCGTCCTTGCATCGCAACCTTTCAGCGCGGGGTATCCAAACGACCAAGAAAAAGCCCTTGCCAAAGTCCTGTTGCTGCATTCTCCCATACAGCAATTTGCAAGCATGCAGCGCTCGTTTCTAGTTGAAGTTGTCAGCACAGTTCTCGAACCGCACAGTCCCACAAACGCACCGGACTCAACTGCGGCTCCACGCTAAGATGAAGATGACGCCCATCACCACCGTCAACCCAAGCGCAACAAGAACGGTAACGTCGCTTTTATCATTCGCTTTATTCCGGTCCTTCTCGTCCGAATAGGGGCTGAGCCCGTTTAAACTGTCAAGATTCATGGCGTCCTTGATGGCGAACCTAAAGAGTTGTTCGCAGAAAATGAAGTCAAACCGACCTGGCGGGATCCCCGGCACCGCATTCTGAGCGGCGCACCATCCCAAGATATAGGACCGGGTCGATATTCACGTGAAGAATGTGTTCTCAGGCCAACGCCCCTAAAGGATCCGGCCAACATGCCAGTAAGCCGTCCTCCACCACCCCCAACGGGTTCTGCTTGCATCTGTTGCATCACCACATAAGAACCATCCGAGTCAGCCGCCCGTTGGCAACCAATCATTCCACACCCATTTGTTAGCGTTGTCCTCTCCGGACAGATTGTCATCCAGGACCGCGCCCCCAAAGGGCATCACCATCCGGTGGGCTGACAGGTCTTGGCATGCAATGCAACGCTTTGTCAATGCCGTTTTTGTTGGGACCGCTGGTGCGGGGACCTGATGCGGGCTCGATTCAAATACTACCCAGTGACAATCGGAGACCAGCTGGAGGCGCGATCTTGTCTTTGAAGCCACGAGAGCTTTGGGCCTTCCTGAGTTCATACTCAAACGCCCGAGCCGCTACTTCACGTTCTCGAAACCTAATGGTAGCAAAGAATCTCAGCTCACTCAAGCCAGCGATGTTGCGCAATCTTTCCACTGGACATTGCCAAGACGTTTTTCTTAGAGTGCAGGTTGGCTGGGACAACCGGAAACACTAAAGTCTCTCGCTGATTATCCGTACTTACGATGACTTAAGCTCAACGTTTGCCGCAACACCAAACCGTACTAGGTTTCCATTCAAAGTTACGAATTCTACCTTATTCGTCGAAAAGTGAATGCTCAAGTTATCGATAAATCCATGGCTCCTCGATGAACTTGAATTTCTTGGTCAATTACTTCTCCGCCGCAGCCCCCATCTTCGTGCAAGGTGCATCACATGCAACTTTCTACTGCCAAACCAAGAACGCCATCATGGACTCCTCAAAAAAACCACCTCAAAAACGAGCCGCTCCCACTCTGGTGTTGAATCCCGCTGCGATGCCGCCCGCTAATAATACTGCGAAGCCAAGTCCCGCTGCAATACTGTCCGCCCCCGGCCTCCCGGACGCATATCGCCACCCATCAAGCATACCAGCCCCACCAAAAATACCAACCTCCATTTGCAACCCCCTATCTAAACCGTAGTGAATACATGAGCTTGGGGCTCTGTTTGCTTTAGGTGGGTTCTGTGACGCAGCAGGTTTTGTTGTTGAACAGTCGAACTGACGCTCTGCAGTGAAATGGGTGGTTACATTTGCCTGGCGGTGGTTTCGTCGCTGATAATTTATAGTGCAACCTATGGTTCTACTTGCCGGGCGCCTGTTTCACCGGTTGGTGATAAAGAAAGTGATAGCTTTTTTTTTTTTTAGTATTGGACGGCTCCTTGGACGGTTTCTTGGACAATTTGGTATTGCAGAAAGTTACCCCTCTCCTACAGAAGAGGGGTATGTTTCTACGAAAAGGGCGTGCTTTCGTCTGGGCATGTTGGCATGCGTGGCGTTTAGGGGATTGAGAATTCCGTAGTGGTTAGTAGATACCCGTGCAATGATGTTGTAACCGTGTCGCAATAGGCCCATAGGCCCAAGGAGGCAAATACAAGGAGACATAAGTTAAAGGCTCTAAAAAAGGGAAGGGAAGCACAACGTGAAGCCATCTGTCTGGAGCAAACAGCGAGTGCCGGGCCAATCGCTTGCAAACACATGCGGCCAACCAATGGGCGACCCGCGCGACCTGCCTTGAGGCCTTCAACATGCGCCCACCCGACACTGCCGCAGCTGCCTGGGAGCCTGAAAGCCTGGTTTCTGGATGATTCAGTTCGCATTGCTTTTATATCCAGCTTTCCGCGCAAAGGTCGTGAATCTCTCATCGACTCCAATGTAACGACCTTCACTCCCACGATATTATCGATCATACAGAAGAGTCGGATCATCCTGCCAAAATGAACGCGAACTGGTGGAACGCAACGGGGAAGAACGTCGTGTCCGCCGCGGCAAAGAACGCCGTGTCCGCCGCGGCGAAAAACCCTGGCACTGCCGCTTGTGCTGTGGGCGGTCTTGTGGTGGTTGCGGCGCCCGCTCTCGTCTTCGCTCCGGTTCTTGGAGCTGTTGGTTTCGGTTCATCTGGGGTTATCGGAGGTATGCTCAGCGAGCGCTCTCGCCTACTTCCCTCTTTCTGTTGTCTGGAGCGACATATGCTGACTGACTTCACTCGATAGGATCTATTGCTGCGGGCGCTCAAGCTGGAATCGGAAACGTTGCCGCTGGGAGCCTCTTCGCAACCCTTCAGAGCGCCGCGATGGGTGGTTCCGGAGCCGCTGCCGTCGGAGGTGCGGTTCAGAGCCTTGGAGCAGCCTGCATGGCCGGCGCAGCTGGACTCGGTTTGCGCAGACGGTACGGCGACGCTGAAGACGAAAACCCCGAGGGTACTACTCAGAAGGAGACTGATAAGGGTGCAGCTGAGAACCGCAGCGGATCGGAAGCCGTCAAGGGGACTTCTCGGCAGGAGATCGATGAGGGTCTAGCTGGCGACCGTGACGAGTCGGGCGATACCGAGGGCTCTTCGAAGTGAGGCTGTGGTCGAAAAATGCGGTATCCGGAGTCGATGAATTTGGGCCAGGCCCGTAATGAGAGATCCAGGAAGGAATGCCACAGCAAGTCTATGACCTCACTTTGCCCTCTCAATGTTGACCCAGCCCCCCATCTGTGACTGCGCCGAAAGACCTCACTCCCTCTCGAACACCATAACTGCCTCCCCACCCTCCAGAATCTCCTCGCTCTGCCACACCTTCTGATCCACTCCCCAACTCCCCAACGGCGCCGTCATCTCCGCAATGTCACAGTTTGGCCCGATCCAGATCGCTACCTTGACCCCCTTCCCCTTGTCCAAATACTCCTTGATCAGAGCTGGTGACCTCGGGTACACAAACAATAAGCCCTCTGTCTCATCCAACACATCGCCAGCAACAGCCCATGTCCCGGGAACAGTGAGTGTGTTCTGTTCCGGCAGGTACCGATTGACAGGTTGCTGGCCCTCGGACGTGGCGACTTCAACTCCGTAAAATGAAACAGGTTCTGTTACACGACCAGGTGAGGCTGCGAGGAACATGGCCTCCAAAAGTCCCGGTCCGGAGCCGACGCTGAGTGCGAGTTTTGGTGGAGCGGGGAGGAAGCGATCGAGGAGGAGAAAAAGGTAAAGTGAAATTGATGCGCAGGATTGGGGGTAACGGGTTGGTACAATCTCGACGGCGGGAAGGGAGTCCATGGTGGTTTGTTGAAGATTGCAGGGCTAAGGGAGGGATCAGATGAAGTTTGGGTTGAGATCAAGTTGGTGTGGAGAGGACGGGATGTCGGGATGTTGGTGACAACAGCGTGGAGTGCCCCGCATTTTTAGGGCTGAAGATGGGATGCAAGAATCTTTGGGATTAATAAGGATACTATTTTGTTGCGAATTGTACTGGCAGTGTTTGCCAAGTCATCAAGTCATAGCATGGCTGTTTTCGTCATGTTGGCTTGCTTCTCTTTTGGGCTGCTAAAATAGCAGCTTCCTCGGTCCCTGTCGACTGGCCTCGTGAAGCGCCCCCTCCTTTTTTTCCCGCGTTGCGGGCGCCGAACACGTCTGAAGTGGTGCCCCAAAATCATGGTAAGCGCGGAAACGCGTGTTTCCATGGACGTCGTGATCATGATCGTCTTCAGCCCGCATTGGCCAACTTCCTTCGAAATTGCAAATACAAAATGCCTCCGGATTCATAAATCATGGTCGGTCGTCGTCGTCGCGGGGCGGGACGCCGCGCGGTGGGGGGCTGCGGGTGACAAGTCGCATCCCAAGGCCGTTGCCTTGCCTTCGTCGCAACCCGTCAAGTCTCTTGCAGCTGGGAATCCTCCTTCCTCAGCAACCGCTTCCGGTTGTACAAGTCGGTGTTCAGCACGTTGTGGAAGCCGCGCGACTTGAGCTCCTCCTGGATCTTGGCCACCTGCCAGCCCTCCCTCAGCCACTGGTCGACCTCGACGAGCACGAACGAGGGAAGCTTTCTAGCCCGCGGATCGGACGTCTGGTCCGAAGGTCCGTGATTGTGCACCTTGTGCTCCTCGTTGGGATAGTGTAGCACCCACATGTCGGAGCCCTTGGTCGTCTCGATAACCTCAAACTTGAACAAGCAGCCGCATTTCTTCGATGTGCGATCGGTGGTAGGCTTGCGGCGCCCCTCGGCCTTGGCCTGTAGGATAACGGACTCATCGACGGGGGCGCGATGGTGTCGTGCCTCTCCGCCGCGGAAACACACCCACCGCACCTTGCGCTTGCCCGTCACTTTGGCGCCGGCGATGCGCATGCTGTAACCCCTCGGAATGGTCCACTGATCCAGCTCCTCCTGCATTGTGTTCCGGGATGTGATGGTGTAGCCCTCGGGGGGCGGCTCGAGGGCGCGGAAGGCGACCGGGCCTATGATTGCCCCGCCATTCTGTGGGAGGACGACGGGCACGGGTCCGGGCTGCGGCGGCGGCGGCGGAGGCGGCGGGGCGACAGCGCCATTGGGAGCCCCGAGACGGAGGACGCCTTCAATGCGGCTCAGGCGCTGGTCAATCGAGGCGAGCGTGTTCAGCAGGGTCGTAAGGTGGCTCGTGGGGATGCCGAGGGGATCAGCCATCGTCGGGCTGGCGGGGCGCGACAAGCTTTGTGGGAGGGGATTGCGACGAGTGCTAGATTGAAAACTGTGAGCGGCGTGGTTGGCGCAAACGTTGCGACAGGGGCATGGGGCAATGGCCTACGCTGCGCTTGAGACGTCTTGTGTGCTGCGATAAAACGGCGGATTGAGAGACACGCGACCGAGGGAGAGCTCCCACGCCGTCATCGCCAGTTGCGCTTTCCACCTTGGATGAGGCGGGATGCTGCGTGGAGCTTCAGCTTGCAGCTGTCACGTGCTCTGCACGAATCATTCGGGCGGCTGCGGGAAAGCAAAAAGTGGGGGGCTGGGAGCTCAACCACATCGGCGCAGGCGGTTTACCATGAGTACGCTACTATTCAAAATAGCACCACAAAGTCCGTCGAGTAGCCCCGTCGGACGGCAAGATATTTAGTTTGTCGGCAATGAGTGCCACGCTTCTCCCCCATGCCACGATTCCAAGCGTTACGCGCCCCCTACCCCCGAATCCTCAAGTGCCCAAGTCACCGTCCAACGACCTCGTGTGCAGCCCTTTACAAAGATTAATGGACAGTTGAACATCTATGATGGAGCGCGATGCGTCCCTCGCGACCTTGTGGGAGTGGCCCTCTGACATGACGAGACCACGCACCAGGGCTGGTCGAATCCACTTACCAATGGTTGCAATTCTTTTGTGACTGACCAATCAAGCCAAACGATGGCAAATCTTGGCGAGTAAACTCCATAACAAGGCCAATCAATCGATGTTGGGGCCAGGTCCATCCCCGTACCATCCAGCCCTCCTTAGGCAGCAATCCAACGCCATTCGGAGTTGAACTCGAATATCCGGGATTGGGTCAAAGGTTTCCTTTCCAATCGCACCTCGCGTGAATACGCAGACTGAATTTCTGGGTCAAAGACAGTTGGGCCCACTCGGACTGGACCATCACAGGGGAGTCACAGCTGTTGCAATGGCGGGAACGTCAAGAGGATATCTAGTCTTCTTCGGCCATCCCCTTCTCACTTTCCATGCTACCTTGATTTTTATCATCCGCTCGATCTCGTCTGAAGTGCCCTTGGCCTTCTAGGACGCAGGAGCCCTCGTCAAGATCCCTGTTGGAGCTCCTCGTGTTCAACCCGACGGCCTGCGGTCCTGTGAGTGTGGAGTGATTAGCAAGAGAATCCTCCGAGCACGCAGGGAAAGGAGTCTGTCTTACTCGCTGCCGAACTGGCCCGATCCGCCAAACGTAATTCCATCCAAGGCTTTCAGGAGTGTCTCTCTGCGCACACAATCGTCTCTGCACTTCACGATAGGGTACATAAAGCGGCGTGATTACCGGGTGGCTATCGCACCTGATGGCGCGACGAATTTGCTGGAATAGTTTTTTCGGGGCCTCCTGGTACGGCGCACAACTCGCGCTGAGGGGGATGCAATGAGGATAGCAAAGGCAAACTAGGCTCCAAGGTCGCTTGTATCCTGAAATGGGGAGCAGAAGAAGATTGGCCCTCCAGTACGGATTCCGCCTCTACAGGCTCGCTGGTCGTGTTGTCCCGGGCGGATAGGGGCTCCTCTAGCAGATGGCTTTCCGGCTGCTTCATCAGAGTCTGCCTGCAGAAGGCAACCGGAGGAGCACTTTCCGACGGGACAGGCTTGTCAGTAAGAAAGGGGAAGTCAAGGAGAAGGTTCCAGAATCCACCATTCTGGTGGATTGGTAACATTAGCCACACAAGGCACAAGCGTTGCTACCATTCACAAGTCTACAAACAAGGAGGTTCTGGCTGGAAGCCAGAACCCCAGAAAGCAATAGAATCAAGCCATTGTAGCTCACATTACCTCCACCGAATCCAGGGTGTAGTGTTCCTGACACCAGGGCATGCACTGGTATACTTTACGACAGCTTATCATCGTATGCTGGTACCGTCAATGTGTTCACGGTCGACAGCAGCTAGAACCCACTCCAACTGCGCCAAACTCCCAAAAGGGATTTGAAATCCTAAGGTTGGCAACCTCAAGATCTCAAAGTGCGTCTGACACTCGAGACGACCTTTGACCAGCCGCATATCCCGAGGATCGGAAGGCTCATATCTGTCTACATACCTAAAGAATGTTTAATCTCGGTATCGATAACGCGAAAGGTCTCAACTTACAAATGCCATACCGCAAGTGCTCGTGAATAATGTTTTTTACTCTTGGGCTTCGGATTCCTCCGAACCGTTGAGAGTTGGTCGTTGAGCGGTCTGCTGTAAGGCCCCTCCTTTCAGCCCGTCCTATAACGGCATTTGCTGAACCTGACGTCTTTAGTTCCAGGGCTATGTTGAATCGTAGCGTTTTATCGAGATATGTTGACAAGTCCAGGATTGAACAGGATTGTTTGTAGGTTTGTATTTAGGAGGTCCAAGCGCGAGGCTTGGAGGCTAGAATCTCTAGCTCAGGTAAGGGAAGACGGATACACAACACTGTTAGCGTCAAAAATGAGATACATTTTGGCCATCTTTACATATAGGATCAGCTCTGGGCCTTCTCGGCTAGAGTTCAAGCAATTCACATGATGTGGCGCAGCCTGCCAAAAAATATGGCAATTAGGGTGAAGAACGATATGTAGGCGAGATACGAAAAAGGAAATTTTGTGTGCCCAAATTCGTCGCACATCAAAATTAAAGTATCTACTTATCTAATTAGTCTATCATGTCACCCTCGAAAGCAACTGAAACAAGAGTCGAGCCCCAGCTTCGAATAAAACTTGCTTCCATTCTGCGACTCTTGAGACTCCTCTTGCCCTGGTTCCCTCACATCACCATTGTACTGTATCCCTTCAACAGGGTCCTGGAGCAGACACGTGCTCTCGGCATCGTGCCGATCGACTTCAGTGCTGCCTCGAGTGGACGATGGCGTGGCAGCCCCCAGCGTTGAGGTGTTTCCCGAGGGAGGCGGTGGAGCATGCACAGATTTCGGAGACAATGGTCTCCTTGGAGGATGGTCCATGGAGATGTAAGGTTGGTGGAGCGATCGCGGAGACTGAGGGCGTCTTCCTCCCCGTGACAAATTGCTGTCTTGGGAAATGACTAGCCTGCCCGCCCGCTCGTCATAGCGCGCATGCGGAATTGGGCGGTTCGACTGTCTGATCCTTTCTATCGCCTGTGGCGAAAAATCAAAATGCTCTGGCATTCTGTTGGCAGGCGGGGATCTGGGCTCTTCCGAGATATCTCGAGGGCAGCCAGAAAGACAGTATTCTTTCTCGCTCGTTTTGCTGAAGATGGTGTCTAATCGTTTTGAGAGAGCATGTGAGTCGAGCCTTCCCTTTGGATCAACCACGAGAAGATCATTTTCGATAATGTCGAGAAATTCGTGGCAAAACTTTGAGCAATGGTCGAGGCTGCGGAGTTGGCGAATCCACTTGTATCTGTTAGCATTTACAGTTTGACAAAGTCGCCAGCTCGGCTACTCACCCTGCCGACGCATGGTTTCACAATCACGCCAAAGGAGGAAGTCCCGTCTACGGTAACGCAGACAAAAAATTTGTCCGAAGGGATGAGTTCGCCCCTATCCTCCGTGGTTCGCATTCCGGTAAATGTCTCCTTGACCGCCTCGCATCCCAAGAGATACCACGTGAGAAACTCCAAATAGACACAACCCAAGCCCCAAATATCGTACGCCCGCGAGATATGACGTTGCCTGTCAGTTGGGTCACGTGTATCATGCTCGGGAGCGCGGTACGTTGGGCTGTGGCCTTGGAGGTCGGCTGCTGACCGAGAGCGTCTGCTGTAGAACCGTGTGAAGCCAAAGTCGCAGATGACCAGCCGGCCGAACTCGACGAGCTTGTCTTCGAAACGGAGTATGTTTTCCGGTTTGATGTCGCCATGGATGCCGTAGTTTACCAAGCTATGTTCGTTATCGTGTGAAGAAGCACGGTGTATCTTGGCCAGGCCATTGGCAACACCTCGACATTGCTCTGCAACCCACTGGGCCAGTTTCTGGTGTCGCTCCGGCTCCACGCCTCGGCTTCCCTTGGGGTTAGCCATCCAGTAATCGCTAAGGTTTCCGTCGGCCCAACCGAAGAGTAAATACCATGATTCGTTTCGATGCCAGGTAGCCAATAGTCGGATGATGTGCTGATGTCCGGCGACACCGACAGACCTTGCCCAAGCGGTGACCTCCTTTTTGAAGTCAATGCCTTCACAATCGTTGGAAGTGAGCTCTTTGACGGCAAAGTAAGGGTTCTCGCCGTCGTCAGTGGGAAAATTGTGGTGGGCCTCGTGGACTTGGATCCTCCAGACGGTGCCGTGATGACCGAAGCGTCTCCTTTCGCCGTAGCGGTTTTCAACCCAGGGAAGGGGGTTGTCTGCGCTCAGCTCGAAGAACGGCACCTCATTTTTGGACCCGAGATCGAAGAATGGGGCAAGCGTGTAGTGCTGATATAAGCAAAAAGAGTCGATTGCAAGATAATCCCAACCTTGCGGGATTGTCATCTTCTTAGAGTGATCGGCGCGGCTCACGAGATAATCATCGTGTCGCTCCAACGGTAGGTCTTTGTCCCATACATCGGCATCCGCGAAGGCTGGGGCGGCATGTATTTGGTTTGCAAGCGCAAGAGTTGCAAATATACATCGACGGGACGTCCTCAGCGTCTTTCTCGTGGCTGGGTCGATGTACTCGAGGTGGGAGCACACCTCCTCTGTGTAGCGATCCAGGTCCTGATTGGATGGTGCAGGCTGGCGGCCGGACAATGCTATTGACAGCTGTTGGCGGACATTTTCATGGTTGACCAGTCCAAATAACTTGTCGAGCGGGAGCCACGACTTTGCACCCTGTTTAGGGCCCTGGTAGCAGGATCTCCACAACAACTTGCCTAGGGAGAGACCTTGAATGGTGCTAACCCCATCAAAATCGGTCACAGGGCCCTCTTGCATGTGGTCTGTGTTGTGTATCCTTTCCGCTGCTGTGAAGCCTCTGTCGATTGCGGTGAAGATGGTAATGCCATCGTTCTCTAGGTGAATTGACGAGCGGGGCGAGTGGCCATCGGGGCTGGCGGACGAGGCTCTGGTGGGAGAAGGATGTCTACTGCCTCGCTGGGGGGAGCCCTCGGTGGGAGACCTGGAGGGAGAGATGGGACTGGGTATGTCGAGGTTCCCGGGCCGCGGATGTGGAGGGGACGTGGCGGGGATCGTGGGGACTGTGGGTGCTCTCTTGGTAATTCGAGGCCGAATCGATATCTTGACAGAGACTCTGTTAGTTTCTCACAGGGACGGAGGCTCAATTTGGCCGTATTGACTCACCGGCGGGGATTGGCCTTGGCTGTGGGAGGACCCCTCCATGGCCGACGTCCCAGGTAGCGGCGGTATGGCTCCACGAAGCATGCCTAGTACGTCCAAGAGAGTACGGATAATGCACAACAACTCAAGTGCCTGATGTGAAGTGATTGAGGGACGAGGCTTCCTGACCGGCGCAGGACAAAGCATGAGTTTTCAAAAAAAGAGACATGACGAGAGAGATGTTTGCTGTCTAGGTCGTGGGTGTCAAACTGATCAGGCTCGCTGTTGGTCTGCACACTGTAGACTGTGTGTGCCCAGGCCCTGGAAGGGCGGGAGCAGCCTAAGCGCTGGCCCCCGTCCCGGGCTGGGACGTGACGGGGCAATGTGGCGTCCAGCAAGTGCCTATTATTGGGGGCAATCACATCGGGGGGATGGTGTGCTTCTGCATTTCGGTTGCCCCGCATCGCAGCGCAATTGGCCCTGGAGAGGAGCCTTCCTCGGAGTACGCGCGAGCCTTGACGGGCGACCCCTCGCATGACGGCCGCGGGGTATCAGCTGGCAGGCGCAGGCGCCCCCACTGGCCAGCAGGTCGGTTACCTCCCCAAACAGTCGAATCTCAGCTTCTTGACGAGGCGGCGAGGCAGATTGGCCCTCATGTCGGTGTTGCCTCGCCCGTCATTTATCAGGGAACCATGACCAGGCCGTGGTGAGCATGAGTATTCTCGATCATCAGCGAAATTCCTCACCGCGCTACACCGATTCCATACTACTCGATTATCTCCAACGATGACGCTGTATCTGGAGCCCCTAGCAATTGAGACCGAATCCCGTAACATGGCCGGACAGGAGGGCACGCTGCAATACTTTCACATTAAGACTATCAAGAGCGATGTCGAGCTTTACGGGCTGCTGGCTAGGAAGTATGGTAACAAGTTCGAAGTCGAGATGCGACACAACGTCTACCGCATCAAGACACCGCACGGAAGCGCGGCGCTTAGCCTGGTCAGTAATCTGCCCATTGCGGAAATGCGGTGACGGAACGCGCAACTGACGAGGACATAATTAGGATGAACCCGACGTGCGAAGCATTCTCCGGCCCACAACAAGGAAACGGCTCGACCGCAAAGCTGAGAGCGTCTCATGATGAGAAAGGTATTTCCGGCGATTGTTGCGCTTGCCGGTCTCGTCTCGTGGGGACTCGCTTCATTTTCATGTTACAACAACTACAACTCCTAAATGAGTTTTTAATGAGATTCTGCACAACTGCATTTTTTTCTCTTTTCCACAATCTTGGAAGAAGGGACAGTCGCCTTGCCGTAATGCTCGACAAAAATGCATTTAATTGTGGCGGTGTACGGGCGGGTCTGGATTGCTGGCTGTGGGTGAGTGTGTGAGGAACCAGGGAGCCAGGGCCGATGCGGCTCCTTGCCCAATCAACTTGCTTCCGGATTTCGGTCAAGCTCGGGACCCTGGATGACACACTGTGGCCCACCAGTTCAGGACATGTCTTGGAACGACAAGGTATATAAGCCAGCATGGTCTGTGAGTAGTGATTTTGCGATTATCTTGCCGAAAACTTCGTGTTGATTTTGCATTGTTCATTGTCTTTTTCTTTCCTCTTCTGAGACAAGCCGACTGTTTGGGAACTCACTATCGAAGTTACAGCGGTTACAGCGACTTGTCGCTGAAGATGGAGGCCGAAACACCCCAGGTGCAGCTCAACAGCGATCCCCCTTTCACACGCGTTCCAACTGGTCTTACCATCGCTCCGACCACCACTCCGACCACCGCTGCTCCCGCCGACTCATGGCCGGACGATCCACAGCTGCCCGACATTTCCGCTCTCGACAAGAAGACAACCTACGCCCGCGCAATGCAACAGCGGCTCCAGGCGAACAGGATCACTTACCCTAACTCAAGTTCCCGGTGGTTTTGGCCGAGAAAGCTGTTTGACCATCTATTCGACGGCGAAATCTTCAACCTGGTCGGCGAGCTGATTGAAGCCGGCATACTTTCTCCTGGGGACCGAGCACCTGAGGACGCGAGGAAACACTGGACGAATGTGGTGCGTGGAACAGGTCTCGGCCGGTCTGATACGGGCTACCGCCACCTCTTTGCCCTCCTCCTGCTCGTTGGCAAAGGGAACCATGTGGTCGATTTTATCAATGCCCAAGTCAACGATACCAGCCTCCCCTTCGACAAGGGACAGCAGCCCTTCAAAGGCATCCTTGAAGCCGTCTTCGCCGAAGAGGTCATGGATATTCCATTACTTGACCTGGTCTGCGGACAGTACCAGTGGCAGCTCACGGTGCCATGTTTTGACCTCATTGAAGAGCGGGTGTGCCAGATCGAGCTGGACGAACAGTCCTACAGGCCCTGGTATCAGATTCGCGGATCCCAGGTCTCCACTGCAGCCTCAGTCGAACAGACCCGTGGTGGCGCCTATGGACATGTCTGTCAGATCAAAATCCACCCGTGGCAGCACAGCTTTAACCCAGTTCTCAAATCGGTAAGCTTTCTCCTATGTTGCAAAAATTGTTCAAGTACGAAACCTTGTCTGACGAAAATGACTCAGCTATCAGCAAAACCCAATCTTTTTGCTCTAAAGACGCTGAATGAGGGGACGGCAGAGGATCTCTTTTACAAGGAGGCCGACATGCTGACCAAATTTGGCCGAGAAGGCACGCAAAACGTGAGGCTTCTTGCTAAAATTATTGAGCGGGTTGATGGCAGGGAACGGTACTCGCTACTGTTCCCTTGGGCCGAATGGGATCTGAAACAGTACTGGGAGTCAAACGCCAAGAGAAAGCCCGATCTTCTCTGGATCGCTAAGCAGTTCTACGGCCTCGCCGATGCCCTGACGTACATTCACGAACCGCCCGATCTTCGCAACCAAAGCGGTGAGCGGTTATTTGGGCGGCATGGCGATATAAAGCCTGACAACATCTTGTGGTTTCAGAACGACGAAGGAAACATGCTCGCGTTTTCTGACATGGGCCTAACTCGGGTCCACAGGGATGCGACCAAGTCGAACATCCCGGGCCAGGGCATCCCAGCCACGCCCCTCTACCGGCCACCTGAGTGTGAGATGGCTGGAAGGGAGGGATACATCTCTCGTTCTTTTGACATTTGGACACTCGGTTGCGTCTTTCTGGAATTCGTCGTATGGATCCTCAAAGGATACGACGGCCTCACCGAATTCAAGGAAAAGAGGTGGACTCCGTACATTCACGCGCGAGAGGACACTAACATTTTTTTCTCGCTGATGAGAGACAAGGGCTCCAAAACCGAGTTTATCTTTCAAGTGCAGGACAGCGTCACCAAGGCAAGATCAGCCCGCAAGCCAGCCCGTTTCACACAGTGCATGTACCTTCAACTAACAAGTCCGCTATTTAGTGCTTCGACGACCTCCATGAGGACGAGCACTGTACGAAGTATCTACATGAGCTTTTGGACGTCGTTCAAGGAGAAATGCTCATCGTCGAATCAAAAGACCCTCTTGACGGCAAGACGGTCAGGAGAATGACTGCCAAAGACCTTCGAACAGAGATGAAGAAGCTGCTGGACAAATGCCTGGCCGAGGACACATATTACCAACTCCCTTGCAAGGGAAAGTCAACGGCTGTGGCCCTGCCGCCGGTCAGAGCGGAGCTCAATCAGAAAGCGTTGGAGACGGCCGGCCAGGGTAACCTGATCGGCAAGCTTCGGATTTACGAGGGAGAAACGCGGGCCACGAGCTGGCAGAACAAACCGGCCAATGTTTGACCTTGTCTAGTCTAGGGCGTGGATTTCTACTATGTCTTGAGTTTTGACAAGGTTGCACGGTATCTATCTTGAGTGCTTTAGCGTTACATGACACACACTCTTGCCACGGTACAGCTGGACCCTTCACACGACCCTGTTATCCTGCACGTAGTGGTCTTGGCTAATGGCTTCCATCAACTCATCGTATTGGTCCTGGACGATATGTCAGTTACTTGAGTTTCGGTTTCGCAGACGCAGGGTATCAAACTTCGGTCATCACCTGAGGCGTGGTGCAATACCAACGACTCCTGTCAAACTAAGACACAGAAACATGTTAGCTACGGAAGAGAGACGAGAAAAAGAAAGGTGTGATCGTTCGAAAGCCAGAATACATACCAGAGCGCGGACCCGGCCTGTTGGGAAGAATCCACGGAGCGTTCTCAAGATGACACGCTCGTCGGTGTACCGTCCGTGAACGACTCGGCAGGGCATATTTGTGACACAAATCCAAAAGGTCCTTGGGCAAAAAGATCACGGACGTTGAGTAACACAGCCTATTCGGTTTGTTTGTTTGGAACACGCAGGTGGTGGATTGAGGGAACTTGGCAGAGTGCCGAAGAGGCGAGCCTAGCCCTTTTATATGAAAATCCCGAAGGTTCCATACATGTCAGTGACTGGACAAGACGCCTTCCCTCGGGGAGGGGTGATGTGCTGCAGCGCCTTGCAATGCTCCACTCCCATTCCACTCGGAACCCTGTCCATCACCCGCTGCGGGCTTCACCGCAGGTGCTGTTGTGTCCCCACTCGAGATTAAAAAAGTGTCATCAAGTTGTTCGCGCGCTGATTCTGCCTTTAGAAAATCCAGGTTTGACTGGTTGAGGAGCAAAAGACGACAAGTTGAGGTTTTGCACACACACAGCGCCACGGGGGCGAGGGGGAAAGAAAATTGGGCAATCACGCATCGCATCGCATCGGACCAGGCTCTAGCATAGGTTGGACGTCTTGGGCGTCCATTTTGTTGCCCGGGCCGGGGTGGTTTTAGTAACCTACCAGCTGATGGCTGAAGGTGGCCCAGGCTCTGCGCAACGTCGCGCCTGTAGAACGCGGGCAGGGGCGGGGCGAACCTGTAGGCTGACTGGGCAACCACACGCGCCCCCAGGGGGACAAGAGCGGGCACAGCCACCGCCGAATCTGCAGTCGAAGCGGAACCTCATCCCGGGACTCATCCTCGATCTCCTCATCATCCTAGATTCCAATCCAGCATCCAACCAGAATCAGCTCATTTGTCGAGATAGCCGCTTTATTGCCGTGGTCATCAACATCATCTTCATTGTCATTTCCCCTCCCCCCCCCCCGTCGCACAGACAACTTCGATGAATTTCCCTCAAGGGAGAGCGGGCTTGAACCAGGGCGACCTCGCCAAGGTCTACCGTTTTGAACCACGAAAGACCACCCTTTTGCGTTTTTTGGAAAGAGATGAGGTATATTTAGACAGACACCCGTGTGCATGTTCGATGGGAAACAAGTAAACGGGGATGCTAATGTGAAATGGAAGTCGCCCATGCTGTGGCCGCTGGAATCCCCGAAGGATGTGGAGGAATGGCGCCGAACTGTATGTTGGAACCCGTCCCCGTTTGACATGGTCGGCTTTTAACGTTACATAGAGCATGCCCTCCATTGAAGAGGACTCCGGTATTGTTCTCATGTAAGGCAATTTCCGTCTATTCCGCATCTAGAGTCGATGCTCATTTTCCAGGCTTTGTCCGAGGGGCGGCGAGAATGCAAGCCTATTCGAACAGTTGAACAACGGTAGAGCAACCTTTGGGCATGCCGGAGTCGACAAGCTGTTCAAGGTCAGCTTCAACGAGAAGGATCGGTCCTTCAGCTGGCCGAAAGGCGAGTCCATCGTCTCAACGGGGAGCCAGGCGCGGGAGAAATCCACCACCAAGGCCCTTCGAGGCGGCGACAGGGGAGTCAGGGAAATCTCCCTCGACAAGGATACGTTCCAAGATATCTGCGACGCATTCTTTGTGCATTCTTCGATATCCAAAGCCATCAGCCGAGCGGACGTGCCCCTCTTCTCTCGTATCGACATTACGGTTTGTTCAGATACCGCCAATGCGACAGAACAGCCTGCCATAGGTCTGTCAACCTAATCTTCTCTCGGCCATCCATTGACTGTTGGTAGTTTATAACTGTCGGTCGGCGAACACGTGGAAGAATGACCTGGCGTTGACAGTGACCTACCTCCCCCGCCGCAACCTCACTTTTGCCATTCTTTTTGGCTGCACGGCTGCAATAGAAAAGGAAGTTCTGAATCGTCTGGCTGGTGCCAAGGAGCGAGGCTTTCATCCCTTGCTACTCCCCGGCGTTTTTGTCGAGATCGAGCGGGATAGGATGACTGAAGTGGTACAGACCACGATTGATCGGATCGAAGAGACCATCTACGAGCTGGATACCGGTGACTCGGGCCACGAAACGGCTGAGGGTGACCACCCTGCCGGTCCCAGGCACGTGCGGAGGACAGTTTGGCTAAACGTGACATTCCTTCGGAATCGGCTGCGGATCTTAAAAACCCAGTTCCTCAAAATGCTGGAGCATGTCAAGGAGCTCATGGCGCTGGGCCCAATGTTTGAGAGTCACGGGGATGAGGTATTTCATCGAACAGGACTTCTCATCAGGGACCGCCTCCGAAGCATTATCGAAGAGTTGGATGAGATGATTGACGATTGCTCTATGAGGGTGGACGGCATGACTATTGCCACTCAATGGGTGAGATATAACATTTCATATTAGTATATGGCCAAATCTGACTGTAGCAGTCCCAAGGCGACACCACGGTCGAGATTGCCAAAGCCACTGGGCGGGATTCCAGCCAGATGCGATCCATATCTCTTGTCACAATGATCTTTCTACCTGGCACTTTCTTCGCGGTAAGTCAAGCAAGCAAGCTGATAGTGCGAGGCTGACCAAGCTAGACGGTATTTTCTATGACCTTTTTCGACTGGGGCTCTCCAGATGGTGCCATTGTATCCTCGTACATATGGGTTTACGTCTTGATCACCACTGTCTTTACCGTCGGAACTCTCATTCTCTGGTGGTATTTTCTCGTCTACCGAGGTAGGCGATCTAGCCCCGGCTCCACCATGTTGTCTTGTTTGTTGGGTCATGCCATGAAATTTTGGGAAAAATTCCGGGCTATGGCTAAACGCCTGCATAGCGCGCCGCGTGCCGTGGATGATAATGACGTGGAGTCTGCAAGAACGCCGCATTTCAGGTGATCATCTCAGGGCAGACTCGCGTTCGGTGGCGGCCATGTATCGCCGATACTAATACCTCAGCACGAGCGGGACTCTGTGGTTGCTGTTGGACCAATATAAACCGGGGCGCAAGACCATGCCTAGGGAGAACATGTAGGAGTTTACATCGGATGATTGTTTTCGAATTGCAGCTGGTTCGGTGCATGTACACATAACATATAATCAATAGATGCGAGATGCGCTAATATCGTCGGGCCCCCTTCGCTCAGGCGTACTTCACTTCATCGACTCTATCCGCATCCAGCTTCCCTTCGGCCTTCAACTCGACCAAGCCCTCCTTGAGCCTTGCAGAAATCGCCGTCATATGCCCCTACTCATTCCCGGCAACCTGCGGCCGCGGCTTGCTCCCATCGAGGGAATCCCGCCTTTGAGGAGCTGGGGGACCTCGATCTCGTAGGCGGCGCGGAGGACGAAGTGGATGACTTTGCACGTGTCAGAGCGGTTGTTACAGGTAGTTGGTTAAAGTAAGGGAACAGTTACCATCCTAAGACACACCCGATCCCTCGACACTTCGCATCTCGGTGCAAACCATGTCTTGGGTCTGCCCAATGAACGAGTTTGAGCATCGCAGGTCCAACGGAAATCACATGTGCCTTGTACTTAAGCCTATGGGTCCTGATATGATCAAATATCGTCGCCTCTTCCCAAAGGCCGGAATTCCCCTGCCTGTGGCGAAGAAAATCGCAACCCAGCTCCTTCTCGCCCTCGAGTTTCTCCATGACAAGTGTGGCGTCATTCACACCGGTGAGCACCCGCACCTACCCCCGCCCGCCCTGTTCTCTCTTCGGTTCTCTCCCTGACCATACTGCTCAAACATTAAGCCGCAAAACATCCTTATTTAAGACTCCAGCAATTGACAACATAACCTGGAAAGCTATAGATAGTTCTTCCCCTTCCCGCCTTCCCGGCATCTGATCCTTCGCTCGACTGAGGGCCTATTTTCCTCGTCCTCAACTCTCTCTTCACCCTCTACTGTCGGAAAGACTACCCAAAACAACTGACCTAGAGTCGATATAATGAAGCCATTTGCGGGCCTTGGCTCTCCTTCTAGCCATGGCTTCAACGGGGCGGGGGGGTGCTGCTCCGCTATCGGTGGCGGTTTGATCACTCGGAATAACGGTCTCAGGAATCCTTCACTGTTCGGCCATGACGTTGACCCGAGGTTCGCTTGTGGGAGTGTGCTCCACCCCTGTTCCTTCCCTGGCACATCACAATACGTCAGCGGTGCTCCAGGTCGGATATTGATGGACTGTTCAACTTGTGTGCTTAGCTAACAATGGTTTTGCCATTTTGCAGGGCCGGTGCTTTGATAGCAATGATTGTGATGGGGATTATTTGATTTGTTCAGGCGCGCCAGACGGGCCATGTGTGCCGAGAAGAGATGACGGCGATAGTGACGATCATCATGAAATTTAAAGGTCTTGACTACCACGCGGTTGAGGATATCTGGTGTTGTGACAAGCCTTGTCTAAGTGCAGAATCACAACATACCGGGTGCCAGAAAAGTTGACATGGTATCAACCCGTTGGAAGTGTTGCATTTTACATGGTGTAGAAGTTTTTTTTTTTTTTTTTTTTTTCTTTTTTTTTTTGCAGTCGCCCAATACCAGCCAAAAACTCCGTTCCTCACACCCAACCGTTAACGGCGATATCTACACTTTCTGGGTTTACTCTCGCCTCCTCTACCGTTTCCCTTGTCCATTGCGGCCACTCTGAAGCTGAGCAATGTCATCCTAATGTCGAGAGGTCAGTGTCGGTGCTTGGACAAGCGACTTGGCGATAGGACGGCTGATAAATAAACTCACTTCGGAAAAGGGCTTTTGGGGTTCTAAGAAGGTGATCGTATAGCAGTTGTGCTGCAGCTGACCATGCAGTTAGAATTGACTGAAACTGGAGCATACCAAGGATGGTCTGAGTTGCGTCTTACCTTGACGTCATAGTTGCCATCGCCATAATTTGTGTCGAGCCAGTCGAGTAGTTGACGCTGGCTGCTCACCAATCGGCAGGAGATGAGGTGTTGCTTGGAATTCTTTGGTTCTGAGTCTGAGAGCCCCATTTCAGCCATGAATTCCAGACTTTTGTTGTGCAAGTTTGACCTGACCAAACTTTCGATTCGAGAAGAAGACGAGTCAAATGTCTGGTTTTCTACATGTGTGTTTTCAATTGGCCTCCTTCCTACGAATTTGCCCCCTTGAGGGAATGTGGCAAATTCCCGACGATCCGGGCTGAGATTTGTCACGAGGCATACGCCACGCACATCGAATTTACTTTTGAAGTAATCAACGCCGACTAGCTCACACAAAACAAAAGAGCATAGCATAGTGTTCCCTAGGGGGACGGGGGCGGCGTGCAGAGGATCAAAGCTCCTCGGCCGATTGGTGAATTGCATAAGGATTGCCTCTCCCAAGAAAAAGTACTTTCCGAGCTTGCCACAAACTCACGATTTTGCATTGGTCGTATAGGACAGAAAACGAGAACCCATGCAGATAAACACCCTCCCGCTCGACTCAGCCGCCAACGCCCCACGCCTTAATAACCTGAGCGGACGCGGCGCCGCACCTGCCACCCGCAGCGGCTTTTGATGACAGCCTGTCGTTCGTGCGGGGAGAAGCGTCAGCTGTTGCCGCCGCCGCGCGTAATTTTTGGCTTTACGCGTGAAAAAAAAAAATAAAACGGGGGGAGGGAGCGTGCAAAGCTTACCCAGTCCAACTGCCATGGAGCATAGATGTGGTACGCGTCGTGCCGCATCTGGAAATCAATTTTGCTTTCGATGAGACGAAACTCGGAATACCCCCCAACCCCCCCCCTTCTTCTCCCAGGGCTAGGCTTACCTCCACTCGGTAATTCCCCGAAGAGTATTTCTCGTCCAAGAGATCGACCAACAGTTGCGGGTTCGAAATGCATCGCGTGTGGACCGTCTGGACCTGGAGTGCGCAGGATTTCGTGTGTGAGGTCATTGACAGAGATCAGCTTTAGCTCAGGTTAAAATCTCTCACTCGCTTATTGTCTGGAATTGAACTTGTCGCGGCTCCTACCCTCGTTTTAACTCTGCTGTGGCATGTACAAGTAGATAGGGCAGAATGGTTGCCCAATCGCCCTGGAATGTTGGTGGCTGCATTATCGCGGCCTGGGAGTCGGTGGTATGGAAACCTGACGACGATGGGATGCCTTGTTCAGAAATCGTGTTTGGGCTGCATTGAGGCGGGCACTGCGGGTCGGGCCAAGTGAGACCAGCTGTTTTAGTCCCTTCATCGGGCGGTGAGGCCTGAGGAACGATCTCCAATACGCGGGCAGCGACGTGGCATGTCAATCTGTTGCTCCTTCCTCCCTGGCCCGGGCCGGGCAACTTCCTCAAATCGAAAATGAAGGTGCAGAATTCCAGCGGGAAGGAGCGTCTCTTCAGCCCTGCGAGATTTATTGTGCCGAAATACCAATCTGCCGTCCGCGACCACCGCAGGAGGGAGAGGAAAGGCTCCCGTGCAACCCAGCCATTCCGTGCCATCTGCATTGGTGAGGCCGATTGGCGAAATCTTCCGCCTCAAACTCCTGGTACCATCCCCAATGATCTTATTTGCATCTACGTCCCCGCAAAACCCCTTCCCCGTAGCTAACTCTCGAATCTGCTCAAGCTCCCCGCCTTATGCCCCTTCAAATTGCCTGTGCTGTCGGGCGTCAAGCCCTCGAGGATTGGGTCTACAAACAGGCTTTAGCCAATTAGGTTCCTCCATTTGGCGGCTTGCATTCCCTAACCCTGAGATTCGCCTCGTCCCCAAGAGGATGGATGTACCAGGAGCATCAACTATCGGCGCGTATCCTGGTCTGCGGGCTCTGTGAGATGGTGTACTGGTGTAGCCAGGCAAGCCACCGCCCGACGCCCGGCTGACAACATGCTTGGAACTTTTCGTCCATTACAAGTCCCCATAGTCCCTCACCCAGGACGGCCCCCAATGCTGAACAGAGCTCTAGCTAGCGGCCTGCACTCTATCATTCGGCAGGAAACGAGAAATCACAAGTCGGCCTAGTTCGCCGCTTCGCTGCTCTCCACACAGCATTGCCTGGATCCTGGTATTCTAGAGAATCTCGTCACTTATTCGCGCAAAATCGGTACTTTCACCTACGTTGACTTCGCATTTGAGATGGATGAATGGTCTGGAGTCAGTACCTCGGACTACCTTGAAGCGGTCCTGGAGTTTCGTAAGGACGTGGACGTTTCGACATTGGCGTTGCATGCTTTCCTGCCACGACAGGGCAGGACGAAGCCCTCCTGGAATGATGGTGGCACAATCTTCTATTACAATCATGAGGGCGAGCTAATCCATCGGAGACTCGAGGATGACAGACAGTTCAGGGGAAGGATGCGGTCAATCCAGGAGATAGTTGAGTTGCCTTGAACTTCCGGACATGGAGCCAGTACATTCGACGTGGAATTGGCTGAACTGGAGGGAATGGTATCGCTGTAATTGGGGTTGCCGATTGCTATAGTTGATTATTTCGCCAATCTTTTGTTATGTTCTGAATTCGACTTTGAGTTTGTGAGGCGGGGTTCATTGTTCACCTACGAGAGATTCTCACCATAGAAATGACTGACAAAGAAGAAGATGGAAAATATTATCAGGCGCAAAGGCCACTGCAGGGCCTTCAATGCTCGAGATACGGAATAATTACCACACAACGACAACTGGCGACCCACTCGGCAATTAGACAACGCGACCACTAGCAACAATAGCCACCCAAATCAAATCCCACTCCTTCCCATCATACTTCTTGTCCACAAACTCCTTCACCAACCCTTCAACCTCATCGAACCCATGTTCCTTCTTCAGTTCCTCGGGCCATGACTCCCACAGCCACTTGATAATCATCGAGAGAGTGCCGATGTAATGATCCGGCCCGTCAACACGGTGCAGATTGGCCGTCACATCCGTCCTGACATCCTGCAGTCCCTTCTTCTCCAAAGTGTCCCTCACCCAGTTCACATCACCCCAGTTCCCCCACGGCGTGGTCTGCACCGACACCTTGAACGGTGCCTCAAACGGAAACGACTTGAACGCCTCCTCCATATCAGGAGCCCATCCCAACATCCCCGTCCAGGTGGTGAAGCCAAGGATGCCGCCCGGCTTAAGAACACGAATGGCCTCTGTTTTTGTCAGCACCTAGACGTCCACAACCGACATCGTTGGGACATACCGTCAAGCGCAGCCTCAGAGTCCGGAACAACATGGAAACCGATGTTCATCGTCATGTGCGTGAAACTCGCCGATTCGAGCTCCGTTTTCTGTGTCGCGTCAGCACCATACCATGTCACAGCATACACGAAGAAAACACACCTGCGCATCAACCTTCCTGGCCTCCGTCCCAATCCACCCCTCCCCCTCAATCCTCTTCTTGACAAGGCCAATAACCTGCTCCGAGTAGTCGCCACAAAGCACGCTACTCTTCGCCAGCACACTAGGTTGAACAACCCGATGCACTTCGGCCGCAACAACACCGGCACCACAACCGCTGTCAAACAGCTTGAAGGGAGTCGATGTGGCAGAGTTCAACCCGATCTGGTCGAGCATGCGGATGGCAAGCGGTGCGCTGACGCGACGGGCGTTATCGAGAAGGACGTCTTCCCAGGAGGCGCCGATCATCCCGGAGAGGTTGTTGTAGAATTTGGACATGAGCTTTGCGCCTGTTGATGCCGACATTTTTGGCGGCGGTGGTGGTGATAGAAAGGGGAAAGAGTGGAAAGACAGGGAAGACTGTTAAAAAGAAGCAGGTGATTTGGATGGGAAAACAAGTTGGACTGAAAACTGATGATTTCTTGCCCTCACGGCTGTTCATCTCGCCCATATTTATGCCTGAGACGAAAGCGCTGGTGCTGCTGGAATGTCTCCGGTAAAGTCGCCGGGGGGATTTTGCTTGCCTTGTTTGGCCCCTGAATGCCGGTCGCTGATTCGTTGGCGTCCCCTTTAATTGACGTTGGGTGTGTCGATCGGCACGTGAGCTGCCTTCCAAGTGCTCATGGCCATTCGTATTTACGAACGAGAGAATTCTTGGTAATCTGCTCAATTTGAGCAAGTATGCCGCCTGTGCCCTTAAAGTGTTGGAGTTCTGTTTTTTATCCCGTCCCCTGAGGCCAGGGAGGCCTGCGCCGGGGTTTCTATGGTCGTAATTCGTCATCCATACCGCCTCAGGTATCTTACATGGCGGTTGCCTCTCGACTGGGATCCCGCAACCGCGCCAACTCCAACATCAAGCGATACATGTATACGGTCCGGTCAACGGGCCTCAACGCCTTCCCAAACCATTCCCGTCCCTGGTCCGCAATCTCCTTTGCCCTCCGTTGCCCGAGTTCCGCCGATGCCAGCCACCGAACCAGCTCCGGGAGCTCCTCCATTCCCATGCTGACTGGGATGTAATGGACCCATGGCACAAGTCGATCATCATGCCACTCCCGCAGCAATGTCTGCTTCAACACAGCCGACCTCGACGCCAACAACTTGTAGTACCGCCCACTGATTCCGTTTCCGTCAAGGTCGAATACCAGTCGCGACTTTATCGCATCATTCCATCCCGCCCAGGACTTGACTCGGAAATAGTCAAACTGATCTCTACAATATTCTGGGTTGCAGCCGAAAATCTGCGTAAAGGCCACGTCGTACAGCCTGCTGTTCAGAAACCACGACGTTTCCCGCTGCACAATCTCGTTCTCTTCCTGGAGATAGACGTGTCCCGTTTGGTCGAGATTCTGCGCCAGCGCAACGAAACGCTGTCTATGGAACTGTTTCCAGCTGTTGTCGGTTGCCATACCACCTGTAGTTGATCCCGTCCAGTACAGATAGTTTCGTTTCTTTTCCCACGGAATATCGCTAGCGGCATCGTACTTGAAGGGATCTTCGACTGTATAAGCTGGACTTGGAAATAAGATGTCGCCCATGGTTGACAAAGCGCCGGTTGACAGGATGGGGACCGGGCCTGTCAAGAGTCTGAAATTTGGAGGATGGGCAAGGAGTCCATGTTGTTCAGCGTATTCGGGGTGTTGACAAAGATCGAGAACCGCGGTTTGGTTGGTGACAAATGGGAGCCCGAGAGTCTCCACAAGAGTCTCATTTGTATTCCGAGAGATCTCCTGTAGGCAGAACCTAGTGAGAGTTGGGAGGGTTGCTTTTCCAGACAGTTTCTTAATCCTGTACCGTTGCTTCGCATGGTCCTCCTGGTCCGTCGGGGGAATCAACACTCGGGGCTCGTCAAGCTGGTTCACGAGAAAGGTCATATCTGGAATCTTTCCCGGCAGATCCTTGAGAAGTGTTGTTAAAGAATTTCCGTAGTTTCGGTCGTTGAGAAGAGAGAGGTGTCGGCAGTGGGTGGTGGCATTTTCACTTAGAAAGGTGCAACTCCAAGTGTCGCTGAGGCTGTCAAAAAACGCGATTCTTGTGAGATGTGTGAATTCCAGTCCGCTGAGTCTGAAGAAATGCTTGATCCCGTTTGTCAGAGTGTCAAATTCGTCGATGATCGGAGACTCGTTCTCCTTCGCAAACTCATACCACTCCTCAAAGCCTGGTGGGGGTTCAATCCCGTAGCGACGTCGGTACTCTGCTTCGGCAGCGCTGTAAGTTTGTGATTGTGTCTCCATAAGACGGGCAAAGCTCGCGTTCGCGAGCTGGATCAGAGTTTCTGCGGGATGTGTCGACGTTGTGAGCACTCTCGACTGAGATGCTTGAATGTCAAGTCCGTTCCTGACATACCATGCCAAGGGGAACAGCAGAACAAACAAAAGCCCCACCCGGCAGGGTGCCTTTCTGGGAAGAATGGAAACGACTTGCGCGAGGCTGAGAAACGCGGCACCGATGTTCAGCATTGCCTGGCTGTTCAGGGCTTCGTTGTATGGCGATCGACTTGCCGCAAGGGAAAATGTTGCAACGGCTGGTGCCACGCACCATGAACTGCGATGGGCCTAGAATTCAAATCAGTATTAATCATACTGCCGAGGAAGGGGGACAAACAGTTTGGGCTGTAAAATACCAGCTGAGCGCTTTGAAAAGGCCGAGTGATGCGAGGGGAAGAATCACGTCAGGACTCGGGCTTCCGTACACGTACCACTGCCAGCCAAAGGCAAAAAGCAAGAAAACAACAACTCGCATGGGCAATCTGATGTTTGTTATCCGTTGCTTGAGAGGTATCGTGGTGCCGCCCGCGAGAGACCCATTGGCTCCATCTTCCAACCTCATAAACCCCACATATGCCCACCACAGCGCCGTGACGGGGACAGGTAGCATTAGCACTCTAAACCAATGCACCGGGATTTTGCCCATCGAAATAGTCATGCCAATAAGAGCGATCACGCTGGCGCCCCATATCGACGTGACTAGGCTAGGTAGCGTGTACCATGCTTGATGCTGTTTCGGTAACCGCGTATCGGGTCGCATACGATGCTCAGCGATCATGAGGAGGGGGGTAAGTACTGGCTACAGGTGTTCTAGTTAGCCATCATTGCGTACAAGGGGACGCTGCGGGCCGTGGCTTACCAGGAGCTCGACAGGGCCAACCTCCGCCCTATACAGTGACGCGCACGCGAGCGTCGCGGCGATAAGCCATAGCGACAAAGACGGGGCCTGCCATGAGGTTGGCGCAGAAAAGGGTACCGGTAAATGGATCGCGGATCGTTCTGCAATCGCGAACAGGACGGGGAGGATACACCAGCAGAGTATCTCGGACGAGATTTCAGACTGTCGGGATTCGAGTAGGCGCGTGAGCACGGAGAAAAGGATTGCTAGCGCAGCTGATAACGCGACTGAGCTGAAAAACTCCGGGGCAGGCGCCCATCCCCGGAGCATGTTGGCGGTCGATTTCTGCCAGCTTGGGATCGAGGTCGTTCAGGGCCAAGAGCATGGGATGAAGAAATACAAGTACGCGTTAAGCTTGTACTGCACTGCCTTTGACTCGACTGGGATATTCTCTGGTTCGGTGTTGGCATTGGTGTCCGATGTGATTCTCGCAGGGGTCAAAACCGCGAAGGGTTCTTGCCAAGAAGGTGCACGAAAAGGAAAGACTTCGCACCTGTGTGGAGAGGCACTGGTTGCGACTTCCCTCCCTCTACACAACGGTTCCACGTCATTCAACAGCGACAGGATTTACTACATCATTTAGCCAACTCAGTATGTGACCAATTTTCGACTGAGGCTCCGTCAGTGACATAATCTAGTGCGCACACTATTGTTTTGGCATCCACGTTTTGTCCCAAGTTTCATACCAGGCGTTTCCCGAGGGACAAGTACAATCCAGACTCCTTGTACAATCTGTTGTTAGCTCCATCTTGACTCCTTGTCGGCGAAAGCTAGTCCCATCTCAAAATTTGAGGTTCTGAGCCCAGAGGACACTTTACCCGGAATTCGTTGCCGGGGATTCACAGGGGAACCATGTTCGGCATTCCGCTTCGGTGTGGAGCTGCGGCCCGCAGGGAACCGACCGCATCACCCCGGACGGGCCGGGACCCTCGGGATCACAGGTAGCTTGCTTCTCCAATCCATCAAAAAATCGCCTTTCATCGGAAAGGAAAAGCAAAAATGGCCTGTTGGCCCCTGCTGTGTTACTATTGACACTGGCGCGGCCGTAATTGGCTTAGCTCCCGCTTGGTGGCTGCAATCTCCAAGCTGAAGGCGGAGGTCCAGACCACAACATTGAACTCAAAACTGACTTCAGCCGCTGTCTGTTCGCGACAGCGCTTTTCTCTCCTTCATGTTCTGAAGCCCAATCTTTTGGGAAATGCGTGCTCAGTCACTACCCCTTCTTTTCCTCGCAGCCATCCCGGCGCTGGGCTGGGATGGCTTCGGGCATCAAACCGTGGGCTTCATCGCCCAGAAATACTTTAGCGCCGAGGCCAACGAGACCATTGGCGCCCTCCTCAACCTGGGCGACAACTTTGACATTGGTGATGCTGCCGCGTGGGCGGACACGGTTCGCGACAGGGACAATCTGCCTTGGTCCAAGAACTGGCACTTCATCAGTGAGACTTCACGAACCCCTTTGACGCCCTCGACATGGATTGACATTTCCCAGATCCCAAGGGCGATGACCCCGAAAATCACATCTGCCTGGTGAACTACCTCACCGACTGTGTCAACAACAACTGCATCATCGCCGCCATCATGAACCAGACCTCCATCGTCCTCGACACCACCAAACCCCTGGACTTGCGCCGCAATGCCACCATGTTCCTCATCCACTTCTTTGGTGACCTCCACCAGCCTATGCGTACGTGGTTCTTTGCATCTCTCGCAACCCGGAGAGAGGTCCTACATCATTGAACCCGCTAACCCACAGCCAGACACCTCGGGCTTCAAACTCGGCGGAAACGCCGTCCGCCCTGTTTGCTGGGGCATCCCCGCCCCCTGCGAGAGCAATCGCACCCTTCACAGCGTCTGGGATAGCGCAATCTCGCGTAAGCTCCGCGGTCTCTCTCAGGAGAGGGATGACAAGGACCCAGCAGAGGATAAGGTGGCGGCCAAGGCCTGGGCAGAGGATATCTATGATCTGCAGCAGGTGTCAGGCGTCGAGCCAGTCGGCGATGTTTGCGCGCAACTCAGTGGGCCGGAGTGCATTTTGCGGTGGGCGACCGAGTCAAACCGCTTGACGTGCAGCAATGCGTTGAAGAACGGGGAGAAGTGGGTCAAGTCGAATGATTTGAGCGGGGAGTACTACCAGGAGAATGTAATGGTTGTGCAGAGTCAGGTTGGCAAGGCAGGGTTGAGGGCTGCGGCTTGGATGAATGCTCTTGCGAAGAAACTCAATGCTGAGGAGGTCGGTGATCTTTAGGGCAGGATTTGGATCAAATTGAATTGGATATCTGTTGCTGTTGTGTGATATAGTGAACGGTTCAGAATGGTGACCTGTCTGAAATGCCTGCTTACACTAGTGTAAATATCCCCATCAAGCAGAATACGCCCGCTTGATGACAATGCTTCGAATTCGGATTCTGATGCGACAGCAATCACATGTCCCAGCGGGGCATGTCGATCCTGAATCCTTCGCCCCCCTGCATAAAAAGCTCACTTCATCCCAAACCAGCCCACAATCATATGAACAACTTCCTCCGTCCTTCCCTCGCGTTGAGAACATCCATCTCAAATCCCACCATAGAGGGAAATCAAACACAGAACCCCAAAATGACCGATCTCCGCGAAACCATGACCCAAACCCTCCGTAAAGTCCTCCACGCCTACGTCGACGTAAGCACTAACCGCGACATCACCCTCCTCTCCACCGATCTCGACCCCTCATGCACACGCAGCTTCGCCCCTACCTCATTCCTCGAAGCCATAGGCGTCCCCACCGACACCAAAGCATTGCTCACCAATGCGCAATACGAAGCCGCATACGGTCAAAACCAAGCGGCCGTCACGATGAAAACAGTCGAGATATCGAATATCGTCATCGACACGGCTAACAAAACGGCTGCGGCACACACCAAGTATGTGAACGAGTACAAGGACAAGGGCGGAGAAGAAATGGTGATGGAGTTTGCGTGGTTTTTGGGGTTCAATGAGGATGGAACCAAAGTGAATAGCATTATCGAGTTTGCAGACAGTTTGGAGTCGGTCAGGTTTCATGAGCGGGTTGCTGGGATTTTGAAGGAGCGGAGTGCGGAGTGAAACCATACTGGGATTTGGGACTTGAAACCAAAACAATCATCTTTCATAGACGACACAGGCAAGGAGGTCTCAGAAGGTTAGCTGAAGCAACGTCAATGCTCACGAAGTGATATCGGTCAGTCACCCAATCCTTTGCCACGGCACCTGCGGCTCTCCAATCTCTACCCATGCACCTACACCCTAAAAGAGCAACCCCAAAGCAACACCAAAAGACCCAAAAAAGGCATACCTCCCCCCAATCGCGGACGCAGCATTGGCACCAGCCGACCCCGTCACCGCAGCTCCAGTCTCCGTCCCACTCCCCGTCGAAGACGGTGCCACACTCGTTGTAGTAGTCACAACTATCCAATGTCAGCCCTTACATCTCCCAATCATCGCAATGTAATACATACCACCAGACTTTGTAACATTAAACGTCTGACTCTCAGCCAACTGACCCGTACTCAACTTTGAGACGCTAAACGCCTTGATGGTGTATTTGTCCCCCGGCTTGGCAGCAAAATTGGTAAACTCGTATTCGCCTTCGGACGTCTTCACCTTATCGGCGATAGTAATGGCCGTCTCGGGCGTGGTGCTCTTGTCGATCAGCTGCAGGGAGAACTCGGCTTCGTCGGTGCTGACGAACGCCCACTTGATTTCGTTTGTCTTGGATAGGTCCCATTGCGCGCCGGAGGCCGGTTCGGTGATTTGGAGGGCTGGTGGGTGGTGTTAGTGATGAAGGGGATAGGGGTGGAGAGAGAATGTACCGGAGGCGGCTGCCACGATGGCGGAGAAAATGGTTAGCGACATCATTTTGGGCTGTGTGACCTTGATGTGAAGCGAAACGAGTTGAAGGGAGAGTGGTGCCCGTTTTTTTTTTTTTTTTGGGAAATGTCTCGTATTTATGATGATGGGTCAACGGCGCTACCGCTGTTGTGCACGCTCAATTCCCGAGGATGCAGCTTGCTTCGCCTCTGAAGCGGGTTTTGGCTGCTGTGTCCGTCGTGTCTCCGGTTGTCCTGGCCTGTCAGATTGCACGGAAGTACTGATCGGTTCGAAACTATACGCTAGCATTCGAGCTGCGTCAGATTGGTCGTTTTGGCACAGCCGCTGCAGGTATCCGATGCGTGTTGACGTGAGGGGTTCAGCTGCTTACTAGAACGGAATCGTCCCGAATTCAGTCGCTGACGGATGGTACTCATCCTGGGCAGGACTGCGAGTCAGGATTACATGTGGCGATTTGCTGAAATTAGCTGAGGAGGAAGACACATTGGGTAAAAATACAGCAAAATGCCTATGCGATGAAGCTAAAGGGGAAACCATGGAGAAGATACTGTGAAGGTGGAATATTTGTGCATGAGGCTAATCCAAAATCTTTCGTCCGAGAGTTTGTGAATATATACAATGAAAAAAGGAAACCGATTCGATAATCAAAGGCCAAACCATTCCATATCAGTCTGCTCCTGCGCGGGCACAACATGGCCCACGCCCTTCGCCGAGTACCCAACCAACTTTGTGCCATCGCCATAAACCATCTTGGTATACCCATTCTGGGGCGTGTTTGTCTGGTTCCCCGTGAAACTAACCGCATGGATGGTCGACCATTGCTTCAGTTGCTCGTTGAGGTTTGCGTAGTGGACGAAAAAGTCGGCATCGCCGTGGAAGGTCTGGATGCGTGGGTAAAAGCCAGTGTAGTCGGGGCGCATAGAGCGAGCGAGAGCCGCCCACTCGGATCCGGTCTTGGTGTTTTGCCCGTTTGCACACGTTGGGTCGGCAGTCTGCGGGCTGGAGCCCGGCGAACCCGCCAAGCAACCGGCCGAGACGCCCGAGTAGCAAGACATGGCGGCGAACAGATCCGGGTAGGTCGCAACCATGACGTTGGACATCATGCATCCCGATGAGGTTCCAGTGACAAAGACTTTTGCTGGGTCGGCGTTGTAAGTCCTGACCGCCCACTTGACCATGCTGGCGAGGCTGGTGCTGTCGCCACCCCCCTCGTGTGTCAGCGTCTTGACGCTGGCGACGTCCCAGCAGTTGTTGTCCTTTTGCGAGCTGGGGTACAGCACAACGAAACCCTTGGAGTCGGCTAGTTGGTTGTACTTTGTGGTTGAGGAGTACAGCGGACCCGTTCCTCCACAAAAGTGAAGCTGCAACCCTTGTTAGCGTCTTTTGGCTTTCGTTACAGGGGCGTGGAGGGGGGTCCATACTGCAAGAATGACTGCTGGCTTTACGGCGATATTTTTCGGCTCATAGACCTGCAACTCCAACTTGTTGGGATTACTCTGGGGGCCCCAGTGGCAAGTCGGGATGAGCTTGAGCGGGTTTTGCTGCGCCTGGGCTGGGGCCGCAAGGAAGGTGCTACAGAGCACCGCCAATATGCTGACAAGTCTTGCCATGATGTCGGGCACGTGCAGTCCGAAATGCAAAGCGACCTCGAATATTGATAAATGGCGCCAAGAGGATAGAGAATCCCATGGGTACGGGCTGCTACGGGAGGTTAATATACATTGATGGGCGCTGGGCTTCAACTGCAAGGAAAGAGTTCGGAACCACTACCGATTCCGGGCTCCCGAGAAATTGATTGCTACCCAGCATGATGCTGCCTTACGTTTTGAGCCTGGGCGCGCCCCGGAATGAGGCTACCGGGTAAATCGAGTCGCTCGTCGTGCGCTCGGTAACGACATTGTGTCCCCACGGCGGTAACCTCGCGCCGCATTGCTCAGAGCCGCACTATTCGGAAGGTCACAGCATCTGGGCGCCACGACTTGACGTAGCGACGCGTGGTGACATCGTCTCTCCGAGGCAATGTGAAACGCAACGTCGGCACATGATATCCGGATATTCTCTTGGGATTCGCAGCCTTGGATGTTTGTTGCGTGGCCATCAAGGATTCCGACCGGGTTCACGGAGAGATGGCGCGTTGGTCGGGCACTGATCAAGCGTGGAGTTTGGCTGAGACCTACCAGTCCATCCGATCTCTTCACCGCGTGCCAAGCGATCGGAGAGCGGCAGCTTGGTTTCGCTTTCCGCCATCTCCTCGACGCACCCAGCAACGCTCGTCTGGGTTGAAACTTGGCTTGTATCTAGCCCACTGCCCCTTCCTGCAAATGTGTTGGGGTGGTGCAGGAAGCGGGCGATAGGAAGGCGGCTTGGCGAATTCAGCAATAGTTGCGGCCACCACAACCGCTAATAGAGAGTAGTTCAAGCACTCCAAAAATGCTTCAGGGATAATATGGTAATAATATGGTAATAAACCAACGCTTATTGGAAATGATCCTACCGCTTGGGTTGGCGTGGGCGGAACCTGGGCCAGGGCAAGTTGGGGACAAAAAAGTCACCACCCTGAATCGAGTTGAGGCCTCTTCAAGTGACCTGAATAGGTGCTTCGAATCTTGACAGGTGCCAACAGAAAGCCTAATGCCATTTTTTGAGGTATCGCAAATCATTGAACTGTCGAGCGGTGCATTGATATGTTGGGTTACCCCTTTTTAATGGATGAATATCCCTTGATCCGTTTGTGTGTGCTGCTTATTTTGTCAGGGACTTGTTAGAAGTCCATGCCCAGATGTGCTGGAACTTCGGGCAACCCCTTTGTTCGGAAGGAACATCTCTCCCCAGGAAATCTTCTGCAGGGGTATGGGACTCGAGGCCCCAGATTTCCCACCTGCACTTCTTCCAACATCCTCACCATCCTCAACCCCGCATCACCAACCACCTTGGTCATTGGATATCCCTCGATGGCACAGTCTAGTGGTAGGTGCAAGATGCGACAAACGTCCGTTTTTTTAATTCACAGATAACCCGACTATTGCAGCAGGCGAGAATCCCCCCAGCGGGCAGGCTCCTCACCGTCCACGCCTTGTACGCATCTCCAACGGCACAGTAGTCGCATTCGAAGACAATATGGCAGTTCGAGTATGGACAGCCAACCTGACCTGCCCCCCCAAGCTAGGAGATGACGCAGATTTCATGAGACTTTTGGAGAACCCGACCGACCCTCTACCTCCAGCCGACCGTGTGCTTGCGTCTCCTCTTCATTTCCGCAGCATCGAGTTCAACACCGTCGTGGGGACGAGAATATATTGCACGTGGCATATTACCTCATCCGGGGGGTTGAAGGTCTCAAGGGACTTGAAGATCTCGTGAGAGTTGAAGATCTCCTGGAACTTGAAGGTGTCGAGGGACTTGAAGATCCTGTGAGACTTGAAGATTCATACGAGAAGCAATTGAAGAAGGTTATCGAGCTTAGGGGCCTCGACTATTTCGGGCGTTCAGTACCAAAAAGATTGATGGAGAAGGCCACACCAGGGAAGCTCAAGGACCCGTTGATCCGACATTACGTCGAAACCGGAGAAGAGGGAAAAAAATCCACGCAAATACGTGTTTGGGGTCAGAGCAGAGGGCGAATATCGAGGCAGCGATGTGCCCGCAGCGTTCCAAAAACTCCAGGAGAAGAAGCGATGGGAAGAACTGGGGGTCCACCCTCCACAACTCGTCCAGGTGCATTACCAAGCGACATTCGACGTTCCGGAACGGATCGCCACAGTTTTGGAACCGATAATTTACTGGTATAGAGACAATGAGCTGATACCGTCGGATGACTTGATGGATTTGAGGATTCCTGAAGGTCGCATAGTGATGGATGGCTACGACAGAGACCGTCTAGTTGACCACAAAAACAACTTAGCGAGCTTGATAGCCGCCGCGCCTGCGGTTGTGACGTCCGAGGTTCGTCCCGCCCTTGCCTGGATACCCGACTTCGCACACGACGATAGCCCTGCATCCCGAACCATCGATCAGCATCAGGGCGATTTTCTCCTATTCAGGGAAAAACTCGCATCGCGTCTTCAGCGATACCAGAAGGGGGAGCAAACCCCTGACCAGTCCAAACCCCCACTCTTTAGAGTGGACGACAAGCTTGAACTTCTCTTTCGCACGGCTGGTTGGATGCCTACGATGGCCAACAACCCTACTAACTCTGGGGACTGCATGCTCTACGCCTGCCCGCCTGAGATTGTATCCCCTACTAAAGTGACTACCAGGTGTCGACACACGTATTGCGAAGCCTGTTTCCTCAACATGTGTACTATCAACGGGGTGGACAGTACTGAAGGGGTTATCCGGTGCTGGGCCAACAATTGCAGAGAAGTCTTGTCGTTGGAAGAATTGAGAGACATCATACCCGTTGTGGCGTTTGAGACACTTCTGCGACGGGCTTTGCGTGCACACGTCCACAACAACTCCTCGCTTCTAATTTGTCGAACACATAACTGCGACCACATCCATCGGCTTCAACCTAGGCGGTCCAAATCGCCCGTGTACTTTGGCTGCCAAGGGTGCGCGGTGTTTTTTTGCGGGGCGTGCGGTTTCTCCCACGGCGACGAGAGCTGTATTGTGACGGCCGAGGATGATCCCGTATTTCGACAGCTCATGGAGGATCCGAACTACAAGGAATGCCGATCGTGTGGCGGCTTGGTCGTGAGAGATGGAGGCTGCAACGTGGCAGAGTGTCGCTGCAAAACAAGGATATTTTGGGAGTGACCGGAGTTGGCGCGGGGTGGGATCACTCGAGACAGATACAGCGGAATACTTCATAGTGTGTTTAGCGTCAATAAAGAGATCTCCTTTTCTTTTCGCACACCCAATTTTCACTTGTGGCACACTACTCCCATTCATAACGCTGGCCCGCCAAAGCCTCTGCATTCCGTTGGAACACCGCTGCTACCATGCTGACTGCGTTAGGTAGTATTGATGTTCCTGGTGTCGCTTTCTTTTTGATCGGGCGTTGTTTGGACTTTAGTCTGCCAATTTGGTAATCTTAATGCCTTTTCGAAACGGACGGAGGCCAAACCGTGATGATAGCTGACGTTATTTAGGGCTGGCGCTCATGGAGGGCCACGGTTATGGATGGGAGTGGTGCGTTGAGAACGAAAGGGCGTGTGTGAAAAGCAAACCTCCAAGACAACCGACCGTAGGTAATTATGCCAAAGTTTCCGTACGACGAAGAATCTCGCTCAATTATGGACCATTACACACCCAAGTATCATGCAATGCCACCTCACACCGCCCTGCACGTCCCATTCACCCTCCCACACCCCTGCGGACACGCATACTCGGGATCATACTGCCACAAGAAATAGGGATCCGTCTCCTCAGTCAAGACCTCCCCAATTAATCGTGTCGGCTTGCCGAGATCAAAGCTCTGCGCCACGATATCGACCGAGGAGATCCGAATCTGGCCCCACCCCTTTTGGATGAGCGTGTCGATGCTCGTACCGTAGACATACTCCTTGAACCCAGCCCAGCGGATCGCCGACGCGCACATCGGGCAGCTCTCGGCGTTGGTGTAGAGCGTCAGGTCGGCGAACGCAGCTAGTGCTTGCGAGGGCTTGAGCTTGTAGGGACCGTTGGGGTCCGTCAAGATGGCAGAGCAGTTGTTGATGGCGGCCATTTCTCCTGTTTATCTCCTGTTAGTTTCGTGACTGTGTGGCGGTGAGAGAACATACCATGCAGGGTGGGATTTCCCGTGGCGCTGTTGGAGTTGGCGCCGGTGCAGACGAGGGTTCCGAGGCCGGGCGTTGCCGTGTGGTTGACGACGACACTGCCAAAGGCTGCAAAGGGACAGGGTGCGTTGAGGGCGAGATTGGCTTGGCGCATCCAGTGCGCGCGAGTGGAAAAGGGGATACCGTTGATGGTCAGCTTGGGATCGCCCAGCGGGACTTGGGTGACGGAGCGCTTCTCATCGTGGTGGCTGTGGGGATGCGCGTTGCCGAGACTGAGAAGACTGGTCGCGAGGACCATGAGCTGAGAAAGCCTCGCCATGGTGTTTGATGGTTTGAATCTCGAAAGAAGATTGGATGCAGGACTGTTTGTTTGTGGCGTGTTTATATACCCGCCAAACGCCGTTGGCATCACCAGGGGTGCCCCCTGACTCTTGGCATAGGTTGTCAAGGGACCCGATCCACTCCGTCGGAGTCCTTCCCCAGATCCGGAATGATGATAAGATACGGACAGGACCGGGTGCTGGCCATCTGCGTGACATGTGGCCGAGTTTTTGTCACTATCTCCGACTAAACCCACAGTCTTGGGTTCTATCCCAGTCCCCGCGTATCACGGCGCTGCGAGTTATCTGCCGAATTGCCGGCCGACGATAACGGCGCGCGGGGTCGGCTTGTGTCTTGCTCTCCGACTTCAATCAGTGCCCGATCACTCCAGCAGGCAGGGCTCAAAACATGTATTCCCGATGAACCAACCCGACCCGACGTCGAATGAGCACGGGACCTTTTGCGCACATGTGGGCATTGTTTCGTGTGACAGTGTTGAACCAAATCATGGAATGCCCATCCAGACCGCGACCAACCTGGGGCCGAGAAGAGCGCGGCAACATTTTGACTCGCTGAAAATCGCCGGAGAAGTCGACCTGCCGACTGCAGAGTGAAACCATATGGGCGCCCAATTGGCTGGGCTCTGAGTCACCGTCTCGTTGGCAACTGGACACAGCCCGGAAGCTTCATGTAGGAGAGTTCTCGAACTTGTCGACGTGGTCATCAGCATGGCGCTCAACGGCTCGATGAGCCTCGTTGGGCGTTGGTCCTCGCTGTGGCCAAGGAACTCGAGACAGTCGATAGACGCCGTTTCCGATGAAAACTCAGGAACGTCAGCGGTTAAGATAAACCGCTACTGGAGGAGAGTGACAGATCCATTGCCAAACCACTCACCGAGAAAGAACACGATGTTCAATTGGCCGTGGATGCTGCAGGAATTTGTAGGCGTGCGTGTGACGACTGGGTGCCTCACATCTCGACCCAACGAGGCCAAGATGCCTTTGGCTTGCCTGACAAAGCGTCCAGAGTGGCTGTGCGGTGCTGTTGATTGTGAGGCTCTGCTCCCCTTGCCCAACTTCAGATGGTGTATCAAGTCTGATCTCCAGAGATAAATATTCTGGGAATCGTCGTCTAGGCGTTGCTTCACTTCTTTCCAACAAGCTCTCTGCCTTCACACTCCTTGAGCCATCATCACTCCCACACCGGCAACCTTCCCGCATCACACACCTCTCTCCAGTTTCAACTCACCTATCTCCACAACACTCTCAAAATGAGCGCCTCCAACTCCAGCGAAGACTTCGACGTTCCTCCGGGATCACCCCGTCACCCAGCATTCCGTGACACCGTTGGCCCAGCACCGAGGAGAAAGGGCACCCGGAGGACAAACGGCGAGAACGAAGCTCGGGCTGCCCTCAGTCAGAAATACCATGAGCTCCTCGAGTCTCTCCGCAAGTTGGAAGAAGAAAAGAAGTCGCTCGAAAAAGAGAATTCCGACATCAAGAAACAGTCAGTTGATGAGAAAACGAGTCTCGCCCATCAGATTACATCGCTCGAAGCCGAAGCCCAGGCGGCCGCTCAGGAACGATCCACTCTGCAACAACAACTAGACACCCTCGGCAACGACTCTGGCGACGCCAAGGAACGACTTTTCGCCCTTGAGAATGACCTCAAAGCTGCCCGCGAGACCGTATCTGTTCTTCAGAATGACCTCGAAGCTGCCAACCACAACGCATCAACCTGGGAAAAGGAGAAGACTCAGTTTACAACTAAACTCAACGACATTGGGCAATCTTACGAGGCTCTCCAGGCCGAGAAGACAGCTCTTGAGGGGCAGAGGAACCTCCTTGAGGCTGAGAAGGCCGAACTCCAACGCCAAAAGGACCTTGTCGACACCGAGAAGGCTGAGCTGGACGGACAGAGAGAAGCCCTCGAGTCGGAGAATGAGGAACTTCACGCCTCCCGGGACAGGTTGAGCAACGACAACATCCAACTCAGGGACGCCTTTGAAGCCCAGATGGAGAAGACCAAGGCCAGAGCCGCCGAGAACGAGGTCCTTTCGGAACGAATCGGTAATCTCGAGGAGGACGCCGCGGGTCTTGAAGCCGCAAGGACCAATGCCGAAGAGTCCCTTGTCATTGCTGTCGACGAAAAGAACGCCTTGTTCGCGGCCGTCGGTGAGCTAAAGGAGGAAGTCGACCAAGTCAACAGCAAGCTCGCCAAAGCGGGTGAAAAGATCTCTTTACTTACCTCGGAGAACGCACGCCTTCGTTTCGAAATGGAGGCACTTGAGCAAGAAATCAGCCCGCTCCAAGACCAAAACGAGGAGCTTGCTAAGGAAAATGCTGAAAGCAAGACGACGATACTCACCCTGGCCACCGAAAAGGAGAAGGCAGTCATCTCGATGAAGGAGGCTCGGGACTCCCTCGAGAAACAGGAAGAGATCCTGTACACCCTCAGCATTGACCTAGGCAGGGCCAACGCCGAAAGGACCTCCCTCACTCTCGAGGTTGAGACCTCCAAGCAGATGGTCCAGACCCTCACCGCCTCCCTTCGCGATGAGAAATCCCGAGCCTCATCCCTCGACACCGAGCTCAGCATCGCTCAGTCCCTCCTCTCTGACACCCGCTCCGCCAATGTCAAACTGTCTAGAACGGAACAAGTCCTCAAGGACAAGGTGATCGACCTTCAGCAGTCTGCCAGCCGGCTCTCCGAGTCCATCGACAACTTACGATCTGCCGAGCATGATCTGCGCTCGGAGGTTGCCACCCTCAAGTCGAACCTCTCAACGGCCGCCACACACCAGAGGAATCTCCGCCACAGCAACAAGGAGATTCAGAAGTCCCTCGCGGAAGCCAACGACCACATCACCACTCTCGAGACGGACTGCGAGGTCAAGGAGCAAGCCATCGCATCCCTTCGCCACAAGCTTGATGAGGAAAAACGCGTCCGGACGAGCCTCAGCCGAGAGCTCCGCGGGCAGCGCATCAAGCAGAAGGAGTTGCATACTGCTCTTGACAACCTCAAGGACGACACCACCGAGCGGCTCTCGGAGTCAGACAGGAAGACTCTAGCCCTTAGTGAGAAGGCCGAGGACTTGGAGCGGGAGATTGCCACCTCCAAGAGCTCCGTTGCCAGCCTGAGACGTGCCCTGAACGACTCTCGCGTGGAGCTCACCAAGTGTGAGAGCCGGTTAAGGGCGGAGCAGGAGAGAGCCGGACACTTGCGAGAAGACCTCGAGGAAGCAGAGCGAGTGATGAACCAGCTCGACCCAGAGAAGCTCTTCGTCAAGTTGAAGGATGAGAAGCACGGCAGAGCGGCAGACTTGGCCGAATTGACGGCCGAGATTGAAGCGAGGAAGATTGAGGTGACCAAGGAGAAAGGGCGAGTGATGAAGTTGAACGGCAAGTTGAGGGTGTCCGAGGAGACTGTTGCACAGCTCACTGGCCGGATCAAGACTATGGAAGATGCCGGCTGTCAGATGAACGACAAGGTACGGATGCTCGAGGATGCAGCGCGACGATGCCACGAGCAGTGCGTGGAAAAAGTCCAGGTCAATCAGCTAATGAGGGTGATTGAGAATCTGGTTGCGCAGTGCGAGGTGAAGCCGCGGGGCCAGAGGTATGAGTGGTCGCATCCGGAGACCTTGGTTCAAAAGCAGGAGGGTGAGAAGTGGGAGATCAAGTTTGTGAAGAAGGTCGTTGGGAGGCGGAATCGGGGTGTTTGGTGACTCGTGACATCTTGCTTTGGAGGGTTTGGCTAGCTTCTCGATTTCGCACATAGGAATAATCACTACCTTTCATTCGCTTGAATGTTTCCTGAGGAGATGCTGTGTATCTCGCCAAAGCGCAGAAAAGAAAGTATAAAGAAAAAAAATCCGGAGTACCAAAACGGTGGAAACCAGGAGGCCAAACCTCCAGAAATGCGCTGTTTCTGGAAGAAGTCCATACAAGGCAGGCACAGACGGGTAAGTGGGGGGCAATGAGAGCGACTGCTTTTGAAAATGTGAAATCATGGTTGGCGGTGAAGCCGCTTTGGCGTGACTGCGTCTGTCATGGTGGCGGAGCTCTTGGCACGCATTGCATCAAGGTGAGAACACGGTAGGAAGGCCAGGGTGAAGATAAAAACGGGCAATGGCAAGAATGGAAGCAAAATAGCCGGAAAGCACGAGGTCACCTTCCATCCCAAGATTGATTACTGGCTCCGATGCCTCGGATTCGAGGCGCCTTCCTTCTGCACCCCAGGATTGCCATGTTGAGGCCGTGCGCAGCGATTCTCACCTTCCCCAGTCGTGTCACGAGGATCCCTACCAATCTCTTGAACCTACCTCGAGATTTCGTTCCACCAAACCAAAATTCACCCCGCTCTGTGTCCACGTCCACATATTTCTGTTGACGACAACCAAGAAGATGTCGGTGTTTCGGCTCGCGTCTCGATTGCGGCCCGCCAAGGCGCTCGCCAGATCGTTCACGACCTCAGGTGGCCCGCGTCGACCCTCCAGCTTGCCGCTGGTCTTCGGTGTCGGTGCGACGACTTCGTTTGCACTTGGTTGGTACAGCTCGCTGGTTCTCAAAAATGACGATGGAAAGGCCGCTTCGGCGGCCTCGGCCAAACCCTTCGCACCCTCCCCCAAACTCGACACTACCACGGGTCATCCGTTTGTCTCCTCGCAGCCGCTCTCCCCAGAAGATGTCACCGCCACGCTCAACGGAAATACCTGGTCTGTTATCCCCGGCACAGCATCTGAGGGCATCACCCGGTGCGATGGTTCCCAAGTGGCCTCCAACAACCCGTGTGAAGACCGCTACATCTACGGCCGTTTCCCCTCCCCTTTCAAACCCAGCCAAGAGTGGCAGGCGTTTGGCGTCTTCGATGGTCATCTCGGCAGCGAAACCGCCCAGGCCTTGACCAAGCACCTCATCCCATACGTGCACCGCGCTCTCCAGTCAACCGCCGGCAATCAGGAGGATGACAGCGCCATTCACAGCGCCATCAGCACGGCGTTCCTCTCGCTGGACAATGCATTTGTCTCCCAGGCCCAAGCCGCAATGGACGATCCCTCGTTGTCTTGGGCGGAGAAGCTCCGGCGCATCAGCACGGGTGCCAACGGCTCGTGCGCCCTCCTCTCTCTCTACGATCCCTCTTCCCGCAAGCTCCACATCGCTTGCACTGGCGACTCGCGCGCCGTGATGGGTCGCCAAAACCCCACAACTGGGGCATGGGAGCTTGTTCCGCTCTCCGTTGACCAGGGCGGCGGAAACCCCACAGAAAAGGAGCGGATTACGGCGGAACACCCCGGTGAGGACATCGACAAGCTTGTCAAGGGCGACCGTGTTCTTGGGCTGGCTACTGCGCGTGCCTTTGGTGATGGCCATTGGAAGTGGCCTCTGGATGTCATCTCTCGTGCTAAGAGGGAATTCAACTACGACACACTTCGACCCCATGACAAGGAGGTTTACCGCACGCCGCCCTACATCACCGCCAAGCCGGAGGTGACGACCACTGTTATCGAAAAGGATCAGAAAGCGTTCATGATCATGGCTTCGGATGGATTGTGGGACTCCCTCTCAAGTAAGGAGGCGGCTCAGCTGGTGGGACAGTGGTTGGAATGGCAAGCGAAGGGCCAGCCAGCTCCCAAGAAGAGTGATCCCGATGAGTTTGGCAAGTTTGACTGGACTGTGCAGGAGAATAATAAGTGGCGCACTGGAGAGGAGAAGTTTACGGTCTGCGATAAGAATGCCGCGGTTCACTTGACGAGAAACGCTCTGGGCGGCAGGCACCACGACATGATCAGCGGTATTCTGTCCTTCAGGGCGCCCTTTTCCAGATATGCGAGGGATGATATCACGGTCCAGGTGGTTTTCTTCAATGTCTGAATATTGGGCTAGGAAAGGGCAGGATAAGACACATGGGGTAACGCGTACGCATGGGACACCGGTCTCTTTTTTGCCGTAAATTGAAACACGAAGATAGTTCAGCGTCCTGTATATCTTAGCACAGAGTCCCGAATAGTAGCTCTCCGTGTCGAAAAGCCAAATATGTCTCCACTAACAATGAATCCATTGTCAAAAAAAGAAACGAGAATGACTAAAGTACCGTCTTTCTTCTCAATATAGCGAACCGTTCGCAAAAAAAAAAAAATGAAAACGCGTCCTCAGGTACCATAAAACCCCTAGACTATAATGCCGCTGTCTGATCACGTGGTAAGACTCGGCGCTCCTCTCTTGGGCTTGGTTGCGATCGCGCTGGCCGGGGCGGTCGAGAGATCAGACCAGGAGAGTGTGCTGGCCGCGACCGGGAGGGAGTCTGGTCAGGAAGGGGTCGCGGTGAAGGTGTCGGTGTACCCAGTGCTCCGTCAACAGGCAGATGCGCTCGTCGTCGTTGACCCACTGATGCTGCTTGTTAGTGTTGAGGGAGGATGGCTGGTGGAATGCAGACACTAACTGACCCAGTTGATGGGCACTAGAGCACTAAATCTAAATAACTGCATGATGATATGTGTAATACCTCGCTGTTGCGCAGACAGACGAGCCGTCGTGCCAATCGCTTGAAAAAGTAAAATCGATGCCCAAACTCTAAGCAGACGGGAAGTAACATGTGTAACAGCGGTTGCATATACCCACGAGACGTTGCTCCAAGCCCTTGGAAAGACAAAATAGATGCCGGAATCATAGTTTTACGGCATGGAATTCTCTCCGCGGGTTATACAGCCAGCCAGCCATCATGTGTGAATGACTAGAACCACGAAGGACATACGAAGAGCTTACAAGTCTGTGCAGTGGTTTAGGGGAAGGCGTGGATGTGGGACGGCGATGTCTGGGGAGTGGGGAGATGGTGTAGAAGAAAGAAGGGAGACGAAGATCGTGGAGAAAAAGCAAGAGACCAGATTGGATGTGGTTGGCGTTTTAAGTACTAGTTGTGCCTCGAGACCTGAATAGACACCACAAGCAATGGAACTGGAATCTAGGCAGCAATGGCTAGCAACACAAGAGACGAGGCATGTGGGTCGAAGGGTAATCCACTGCAGGTGATCGTATTGACGGAGGGAACTTTTAATCTTCGAGGAAACAAGCAAGGTCGCATAGTCCGATAAAAGCCCTCCGCAACCCGATGCCGTTATGTGACCCTCTTTTTTCTATTATGGCGCCGGGGCATAGACAAAGTCTGCCAGTTCCTTATATGCAGCCTCAAGGTCCTATTGATGGGTCAGACAATGGCTCCTGGGAAACGACAGCAGGACTCACATTATTTACGATGATCTTGTCGTGCACCCCCGGGGTCTTGGAAAATTCGAGCTCTTTCTTCGCCTGCGTCAACCTCTTCTGGATCGAGGCTTCAGCATCTGTCCCGCGGCCGCGCAGGCGCTTCTCCAGCTCTTCCTCCGAGGGTGGGGCGATGAAGACGTAGCGGGCAGGAAAGCCCGTGGCCTTGATCTGCTTGACGCCCTCCATCTCAATGTCCAACACCACAACCTTTCCCTTGGCACTTTGTTCCTCGATCGTCGCTTTGCTCGTACCGTAGAGGTTGTCGCCGAACTGGGCGCTGTCAAACAGTCGGTGGATCAGCAATGGTTCCTGAGACGCGGATCTGTGTCTGTCGCGTACCTCTCTACGAAGCCGTCCTTGCCCCTCAGGTCGACGAAGTCATCCTTGGTCACAAAATGGTAGTGGACGCCATGCTGCTCGCCAGGGCGGGGACTCCTTGTCGTGTGGGAGACGGACAGGACAAAGGTGTCGGGGTTGCGGTCGAACAGCAGGCCGTACAGCGTCCCCTTCCCGACGCCCGAGGGGCCGGAGATGACGATCGGGGTCCTTTGCGGGGGAAGGTTCGGCATGGCGCGGGTTATGGCTGAGCGGGCGATGGCAAGCAACGATGTCGACCTCATTTGCGCCGATGGAGGGGCGGAGGAGTGGAATTTAAACCCGCGCGTTACCGGCGCCCAACGTGGGGCGTTAGCTCGCCCCACTCAGCGCAAATCTGCCTCCCGTCGAAACAACACGCCAAGAGTTTTGAGTTTGCTCCCCTGCATCATGACCCCTGGCTGTGACCGGGACATCCCGTCTCGGCTTTGACGTCAAAACTGTGACCTGTTGACATCCACCATGACTCGAATCACCGGCGTCAAAAGATCAGATCTCTTGACAATACCACAAGGTATCAGGGACGAAACTGGAGACAAAAGACCACGCAAGACAGGTCGCCGCGAATATCTCGATCCTCTGGTCGTAGGTGAGTCAGAGATTCTTCTGTTCACAGTCACCGGCCGTGTTCCAAGCAATGACTGCGCACACCAGCGTGGCGCAAGGTGCAGCGTTGCCTTTGCACAGATCTCCCCAGTCATCGCAAAGCGCATTGGGCCGCCAACGCAAGAGTGACACCAGGAACCGTAGTTAGGTTCCGCGTCAGATTTTGCTGCATCTCTAGGTCAATGGCAAGTACGTATCCGTTGACCGGCACGTTCCTCATTTTTTAATCTACGCTTACGATTATCTAAACCAATCCTTTCCCCTCCAAAGTGGTGGTAAGTGATGACGGGATAGCTGTTGCATCCAGTTGGTACTACTTCAACTACTCCCAGCAACCATGTTTATCCTTCCATGGACGCCTCGTTAGGATATCAAGCGTCGATAAACAACCTTTTGGGGCCTTCGGAATATCACTTGATGTCTTGAAGCCCTAGATATGTCCTGTTGTTCCAAGACAGATGTCCCCAAAACCCCTTGTCGTTTTCCTGCCGGATCTATCGTATTTGGCCGAGTCACAACCATTCATTCGGATACCATGGTGCTCACAGGAACCAATCCGGCAAGAAATGGGTGCAGCATAGAATTCAGTATGTCAAAGTGATATCATCCAGTGATGGTGCTGTTTTCCAAGTGTGAGAACCGGAAGCTTTGTGGCTGAAGCAGGCGTGCGAGCTTTGATAGAAAGGACAACGTTTCTTCTGTTTGTACGCGAAGGCTTAAATTCAGGAGGTCTTGATACTTGGCAAGCAGCACGTGACGGTTTCAAGCGTATCTTGGTGACCCTTCGAGACGACCGTTACGTCTAAACCATCTAGTCTACCGCCCAGAAAACCACTCGACTCAAAGTGTCCCTGACAGGCCAGAAACGATACCTTGACAGAATTTCCGGGGTCTTCACTTTGATTGACACTCATGCCGCTCTTCGAACATCTCTTTCTCGGCATGTTCCGACGCCTACAAAGATTCTCGGGTCCCAAATCATGATTCAGCCGGCAAGTCTGCGCATTGCCCTTCTTCATGAGCTTCTTAGATAACAGCTCCCGGGGGTCTTTTAACGCAAGCAAGACACGACACTACCCGTCTCGGTACTCCTCTACGGCTCTCGGAGACCATATCAGGAAGACCAAGCCTTCCCCAACACCGGGAAGTGAGGGTCATCTTCAACGATTTGGGCCAAGTTTTCCATCACAATGAAAAGGAATACCCCCTGGGCAAAAGAGCGACTCTAAGTATCAAGCAATATTCCCAATCGAGTTTTCCGGATTGCGGAGGTTGCGGTACACCTCAACAAACACTATACAATGCTTACACGATCAAAGGGAGGGAAAGGATCATTTCTCGGACAGTATGGCCACTTTAACGGTGGCCGACCGGCCGTTGTGCCAACAAAAGTACAATATCGGCGTGCAAACCCCCAAGGATCATAAGCCAGAACTGGAACCCGTCAAGTACCTAAGACGAGGAACTGCTCCCAGCCCCTGAGCCCTTCTCCGATTCCCCAGATGGGGTACTCATATTCTCAGGGGCACTGGTGCTTTCGGACGCCGCCTCCTGTGAAGCGCTCTGAATGCTCTCAACAAGGTCCGTCCGCGAAGGGTTGACCAGAGTCGTTGCCGTCGAACTCCAGAGCGAAGGAGTCGCAGTTGATGAGAGCGCGCGCCCGTAGTCGCCTTCCGTCGGGCTGACACTGCCGCTGTCATTTCGAGGCGTGCCAATTAAAGAACGTACGCTTGCGGTACGGCCTGCTGGGCGTAGGGCGATGCTGAGATACGAAACTTTTGGGTGGTGGTAGTGGTGGTGGTGTCCTGGGCAGCGGGGCGTTGATTCTGGGTGGAGGTTGCTGCGTGGCCGAAGCTCGGGGGATTTCGGTATCTTTGCCGGTGTCCTTGGGGGGTTCTGACGTGGTGATGGCTTGGTGGTTGAGATAGGCAGAACTCAGGTCTTGAGGAAACTCGTGTCTTCAGAAACCCTAGTGTGGATTGTCGGTGCTGAGGTCGTAGAGTGCTGGGGCATGGCCCGGCTTTGTAGCCTGGCTCAAGGCTGCTTGGTTCGAAACCTAGGAGTTGGGAGACGCTCCAAGTCTGTGATCCGATCAGAATTCACATGCTTCATTGCTCGATCATGGAGCTGTCGATCGCGGCGGGGACCGTTGAAAGGGGGATCGAGTTTGGTGTGAACGAGTCACAAGGGTCCGACTCGATGGGACAGGTAGGAAGAACGCGAAAGTTGGAGTTCGGAAAGAAATCCAAAAGAATCTCACCTCGTCGAGGTTTTCTATCCCGCTGTGACTTCACTTCCCGTTCTCGCTACCCAAGGGCATGAAGAAACACACCAAACCACACGACTCTACGCGCCTGCACACTCAGTCATATTCTGTTTGCACTTTGACGCTTTGGGTGGGGATCAAGAAGTTCAAGGATACCCGATCGCCGGGTGATAGAAACCGAGAAATCTAACGAGCCAGGCACACCCAAGGAGAGATTGGATGAACCGGAAACCCCGGTGATGAAACGGGGCACCTTTGCCACACATTACTCTATGCTTTGCTCTTCTCCTTTCTAATCCCAACCCGCAGAACCTCAGCAAGCCGCAAAAACTCCTTTCTCTCGACCGCATCCGCCCACTGCTCCAGCCTCTTGAGATAAAATCCAGCATTACACCGGAGCACCGCATCCAGAAAATCAACTTTCAACGCCCCCTCCGCTACCTCAACATCCCAGTCCGGTCGCAGCTGACGCATCCTCGCCGCATACACTTTTCGCAACTGCGTCTGCTCATACTCCATCAGATGAATCCAGTACAGTTCCGTCTTGCCCTCATTATCCAGACTATCCTCCAACCCGTCACCGTACGACGCATCACTACCCTTATCGCTGACGTCCGTGTAGCGATTCCGATCCGGCCTTTCCTCGCGCGCGGCCCCACGGAGAAACTCGGGCATTTGCGACGCGACCCAGCGCGGCATGGTCGAGACACACTCCCAGTCGATGACAGCCGTGATGCGGCCCGTGTCGTCCACCATGAGGTTCATAAGTGAGAGCTCGTTGTGCCACAGCACGGTGCGCTCCGAGGGATGCACAAGGGCGGGGAACAGCTTGGGCAGCAACCGGAGCAGCTTGCGAGCGACGCGGAGGACGCCCTCGGCATACTCGCGGTCAGGGTCGTCGCGCGTGTTGGAGAGCGAGGTCGTGTGCTCTTTGATTATGATGAGCAGGTGGGCGCGCAGCCAGTCGTGGCTGCAGTGGAAGGGGCCTCGGGGCACGGCGTAGTGGAAGTGGGGACCTTCGAAGAAGACGTTGGACACGATCTGGCCCGGCTCTGGCATGCCGGCCGTGTCCGGGTTTGGAGAGATGCTGGACACGGCGCCGAGAGTGCCAATGTTGCGGAAGCCGTCGCCTAGGTTGCCGCACCGGAACAACTGGGCCTGGAACTCGGCGACGCGGGCCACGAGGGTCTGCTTTTGGGCCATGGACATGCGGCGCCAGCGGTAATAGGCGGAGCGGCCGGGCATCAGCTCCATGAGGATCCACTCGAAGCCGATCTCGTTCGAGTTGGTGTCGTCGTAAGCGATGACGGCCGGCACGGGGATGTCGGTCTTGCGGCGCACCAGCTGGAGCGTGGTGACCTCGCCGCACGTCTTGTTGCCGGGATCGACGGGCAGCGACACGCGCATGATGAAGCGGCCGCGGATACTGTCGACCAGGTACAGCTTGTTGTATGCGCCGGCCGTGTGGAAGTAAACGGCGCAGTCGGTCTCCGGGGCGTCGGCCGAGATGCCAAGGTGCCGACGACACACGGCGCTGATGGCCTCGATGGCGGGCTCACGGGTCCATCGAGGCTCGAGGTCTAGGCCGCTGTCGTCCCAGGCGAGCCCGTCGCGGCTTGCGTCCCGCATTATATCTTTGGTCTTGTCCGCCCTAAAAAAAAATAATAATAAAAAAAAAAAAGCCTCGGCGCTGGGAACCCAGGCAACGCACGGGATGGCGCGCGCGCTTTTTGTCAAACGTGACGCATGGTATGAGATTTTTGAAGGGGAGCGCGCCGGGTGCGTAGCGCAGCGGGCAGATGGCGAGCGAACGTGTTTGAACGGAACACAAATACTTCGATGCGATATGCGCCTTTGGCGTGGGGAAAAGTGATGCGCCGGATTTTTGGCCCCAGTCGCGAAACGATTGGACTGGCAAAAAAGAAAACAAAAGTGGGACTCGACAAGAGGGGTCCATTGGTCGATGCAGCTATCCATCTTGGCCATCACCACCACACATCCTGAGCCGTTGTTGTTTCGCCAATTGATTTTGGCAGAGGCCGTCTGCACTTCTCATTGATCGTTGCGTCGACAACCATGAGCGAACTGGTCCGCGATGCGACCCAGCTGAGGCCGGCGGGATCAAGTCTTGGCTCGCTTCCCCCAGCCAGGAATTCATGTCTTGGCAATGGAGATGGGTAAGGTGAGTATCGAGATGGTCTCCTCGAAAGTTCAATCAATTCTCAGTAGCGATGAGGAGTGGTGTTACGTCTGGTTCCTGACTCTCGTTGCATTCCTGCTCTCGAAACGTATCCTGAGGTGTGCTATCATTTTTTTTTGTTTCATTTTGGTTTTGTTCCGAAGAGTGCGAGATCATAAGTACGGGCCAAACTCCCGTCGGCAGAGTCGATGGATTGTTGAAGAGCAGAAAGTGTAGAAATGCTTTGCACATTGGTGCTGAATTTGGAAGCCAAGTTGCACTGTCCAGGCTGCCACTTCCTGTTTCACACAGGCTGCGACACTGCGGGAGGTTGGTGTCTACCCCTGCGGCGCAGCACGCTTCCCCGCATCCTTCACCTGATCCCTTCGTATTCGTCGCCCGATCCTGCCATCCGCGTCAGCCAGTTGTTCACTTACGTATCCTCTCGGGAGCTTGATTGCACGAAAACTTGATCCAAATTCTCCATCGCACTGTCCTTGTTCATCGCGATTGACGATAGTAGCCCATCATGGACCGTCGGATCCACGCCGATGAGACCTCCAAGGCCTTTTTCAACCACTCCGCCGGCCAGCGCGTCAACACGGATGCCGTCATCGCGCAGGCCCTGACCAAGCAATACCCCAATCTCGAGCTGGTGATTGTCCCCGGCTTTGGCGTCGACTTCCTGGGGTTCGCATCGAGTGGCCACGCCAGCTTCACCTTTCTCGACTCAGGCGGTGAAGAGCTTCCCTCGTCACTCATCTGGAAGGGCTACATCCCGCCGGCCCGACGCATCGATGGCAACCGTGGCGGTCTCGCTCAGGAAGTTTCCTTTGCCAAGTTCCTGTACAAGTGGAAGGAGTTTGAGGTCATCCTGTACGTGGTCGATGGCCGCGATGGAAGCGCCGCGTGGCCCCAGATTCACAACTACTATTTGTTGACGACAGACACGCACAAGGCCGATGCCTTGATCGTCGCCGCCGGGGCGTGGACCAACGAGTTGCACGAAGAGGTCTGGGTGTGGGATGGCGGCTTCTGGCAAAAGAGCGCCGAGCTGTATCAGAGCATCCAAAAGGCATCGTGGGACGTGGTCATCCTGGACGAAGACATGAAAAAGGCCATCATCCGCGACCATCTGTCCTTCTTTGATTCTCGGGACACGTACGACGAGTTCAAGGTCCCGTGGAAGCGCGGTTTGATCTACTACGGCCCACCTGGCAATGGAAAGACGATTTCCATCAAGGCCATGATGCACACTTTGTACAGCAGGAAGAAGCCTATCCCTTCTCTCTATGTGCGGAACTTTAGCTCGGTATGTCGTGAGCCTCTTTCAATGGTGTTCTTTCGCTGACCATTATAGTGGGGTGGCCCCGAAGCTGCCATCAGTCAGATCTTTTCGCTCGCCCGACAAACCGCGCCGTGCTACTTGATCTTTGAGGATTTGGACTCCCTCGTCACCGACCAAGTGCGCAGCTACTTCTTGAACGAGATTGACGGCCTCAAGAGCAACGACGGTATCTTTATCATCGGCAGCACGAACCACCTCGACAGGCTGGACCCAGGCATCTCCAAGCGACCCTCTCGCTTCGACCGGATGTATCTCTTCCCCGACCCCGATTATGACCAGCGCGTGGCCTACTGCAAGTTTTGGCAGAAGAAGCTCGCCGACAACAAGGACATTGACTTCCCCGACGAGCTGTGTGGCGCCATTGCCAATATCACCCATGATTTCAGCTTTGCGTATATCCAGGAGGCCTTTGTTGCGTCGTTGCTGGTCATTGCTCGGGGTGCCAAGGGGAGTCAGGACTCTGACGATGAGGACGATGGGTGGGTGGTGACAGTCAGTGGAAGCGACAAGCTTGACGACTTGATACTTTGGGTTGAGATCAAGCGACAGGTGGCCATCCTCCGTGAGAGCATGGATAAGAAGCAATCCGCGGCGTCGTTGATCTAAAGTGTAGAGTCATGTACAGTAACATTCTGCTTCGTTGGGAGTCGAGACGCAGTATACGATTGTGCAGGCAGAGCTTCTTGGTATTATTTCAAATGTGCAAGTTGGTAGTTTCGGAGAAATAGCAACAACAGTGCTCATCCTTATCTTTTTTTCGGAGTGGTATGAACCAATGATTCGAACTTCGCTTTGCTCTATGAAGAAGGAGGACGAGTTTAGATCTCATTTGGAAGTTACCCTCTGACTTTTGTTTTCGGTTTATTTCGTTTCCCATCCTATCCACTCCCACAAGAAACATGCGAAGAGCCCACGATCTTTTGCCGACGTCATAACCAGTTCAGGCGGACAAGCTACTGGGTACTTGTCCCGGGCAGATGCGGCATCATCCGGTGCTGAAAGATAGGTGCGGGCCGTTCCGAGCTGAGAGAGATGAGACGTCGCAGAAATCACTGCATTTTTCACCTCGTCTGAGGGGACGAAGCAGCACCCTAACCCTTCATATAAAACCTGACCAACTTTCCCAGCAAACAGATATAACAGGAGTCGCGAAGGAAATAAGGCCAATACGGTTTAAGTGCGGGCCGCATGTCCCGGATCAGGCGCTAAGAGTTGTTCCGCTGAAGGATCGAGTTCCACCGCTACCCCTCTTTTGCCCGCATTCGTCCACCGCCAAACCGAAGAATCCGAGCAGCGACAGGGGTAGCTGTGGCACGATGGCTCGGAGAAAGCAAACGACCCCACATAGGTATGAAGACAAGTTTATAAGCTTGAGACCCAGCTTGAATATCAGACGCCTCCTCCAACTTTGCATCTACAGGCTTTCCCTCAACTCATTTAGCATCAGAGAATTTTGACAATGTCAACCCAAGACGAGTACATTAAAGATGCCCGTTTTCACAGGGTCTTCGAACTGCCAGCCAATCCAGCTTCGGGTCGTGAAGAGAATTTCAAAGTGCAATACGCCGACTTTGGCTATCGCAACGAGGCCGATCCCAACCAAGAAAATGTTCTTTTGTTTTTCGGGCCATTGATGGCATCCCGACTCCTTCATGTAGCCAAAGACGGCTTCGCAAAACAGCACAAGATCCGCATCATCAATCCGGACAGGCCTGGAATTGGTGGTACTGACCCCGTCGATATGAAAGAGCGCCTTGGTATATGGCGAGGTATGCTATGCTTCGTGTTCATCATGGGATGTGACTGACATTGATGCGCAGAAGCCATCCCCGCTTTGCTAGCTCACCTTGGGATTCAACATGTCTTTGTCGCCTGCCATAGTGGAGGAACTGTCTGGGCGCTCGACATGACTCTGCACCATCCCGAGCTCTTGCATCCATCCAAGGCATATATCGCCATTGGAGCACCATGGATTTTACCTGCACACACGGGACTTACGATCATGTCGCTGGTCAATATCTTTCCCGCCACTCTCGTCAATCAGACGGACAAGTTTGTGAGGCTTGTCAACAACCACATTGGACCCATGATTGGCACTTCGATGGGCTTCACAGCGAACGCCATAGCCAAGCTGGTTCCCTCGCCAAGCAGCCAAGGTGAAGGCCAAGTGCCGGAAGGCTCTGAAGAGGTCAAGCTGGAGGAAACACTCTGGCCCAAGATCATGAACCAGGTGTATGAGGACGGAGTAGAGGGCATTTCGTCGGAAGCGCTTCTGTTGATGCAAAAGACGGGCAACACAGGCGGATGGAGTGACTGGGGCGATTACGACATGCTGATCCCACGATTGGCGGACCTTTTCCGGGCTCAGGGACGGAAACTGAAAGTCGACATATTTTACGCCGAAAAGGACACACTGATTGGAGACGGCGGTTCGAAAGGTCCGTTGTGGTTTGACAAGTGCTGGCAGGCAGATGGTTTGCGTGATGCCATCACCTTTCAAAGCGAAACTGTCAAAGGTGCGGATCACGATGGTATTTGGACGTTCAAGCAGGGGACTATACAGGCCCTGTTTGAAAGGATTGTAGCTCTGTCAAACATTTGAAGGGGGTTGTATTTTTTTTGGTCGCGGCAAGAAAGGGGCAGCACGTGGTACCCCAGTTCCCCAACAATCATCATTATTATCACGCCATGATGCCGTGCCAAGCCATCACACCACCCCACATCCCGACCTTATTTTCATCCCTCCAATCTTCCTTCCCTCATCCACCACAACTGGAACTCTCACCCTACCATCATCACCACCATCACATTAAAACGAAAATGGTCAAACTCACAGACATAACCCACGCCAACGCGGCCCTCAAATCCCTCCCCCCTCTCACCGCTGTCGTTGTCGGCGGTACAAACGGCATCGGCCTCTCCTTCCTCACTCACCTCACCAAAACCACCACCTCCCCCAAAATCTACATCATCGGCCGTGATGCCTCCTCTCTGACCTCCCTCGTCGCCACCCTGCAGTCCCTCAACTCATCAGGAACTTACATCCCCATCACAACCCCTGACCTCACCCTCGTCCGCAACGCCCAAACGGCGGCCCTCGAGATCCTCAACCACGAACCCTCCCACATTGACATCCTCTACCTCTCCCCCGGCTACCTCACTTTCGCCCGCCGCGATGAGTCGCCCGAAGGTCTAGACCGCCCCACCGCACTACGATACTACTCCCGTCTGCGCATCATCCTCACCCTCCTCCCTCTCCTCTCCAAAGCACCCCAGGGCGGACGCGTAATCGACGTGTTGGGAGGTGGTCAAGAAGGCGCCATCTTCCCTGATGATCTTGCGCTCAAGGAATCCGCCCATACAAACGCAATAACGGCTGCTTCAGCTGCGGGAACGTATACAACCCTCGTATTCGAGGAGTTGGCGAAACAGTATCCCAGGGTTAGTTTCGTGCATACCTTTCCCGGTGTTGTACGAACCAAGGCGTACCAGCGGCCTGAGCACTTGGGACCGGTGGCGAGGATCTTGTTTAACTGGGTCATGTTTCCGTTGTTTGGGTGGCTGTTTGAGACGGGGGTGGAGGAGGCGGGGGCTAGGACGTTGTATGCTGCTACGAGTTCGGAGTTTGGGCCGCGAGAATTAGACGGGGAGGGGAAAGCGGTGGGATCCGATGGGGAGAAGGGGAGTGGCGCGTATACGGTTAATGAGAAGTCGGAGGTGGTGAGGAATGAGAAGGTGCTGGGCAGGTTGAGGGAGGAGGGCTTGGGGAGCAGGATCTGGGAGTTTACGGTAGGAGAGTTTGAGCGGATTTTGGGAAACTAAAAGAGTGTTTGGCGTGTATGTGGGGTGGGTGTTGAGGGGTTAGGTGGCCGTTTTTTCTCGGGATGTGGCTTGACGGAGACTTGTCGAGTGGTCCGGCTTCCAATTTGTAAACTCGGCCAGTCTGGATAACGCGGCTTCGAGGGGTCACAGGTGTGTTTGGTGGGAAAGGTTAGCCCCTAGTTGATAATTCATGGGGCCATTTCATTCATGCGAGGCGCACACTCCACGAGCTAGTCCTGTCCCGGTCCCCGTCCGGATCCCTCCGGGTCCTAGCAAGCCGAGTCCACGTCCCTATACTTTGACGATCGAACAGGAATACCACGACCGCGCTACGGCCTACAAGTAGATGCCACTCGATATCTCACATGCGGAGGAGGAAGAGGGGCGGGAACTGCGTGTGGTTCTCCGCGCTAACTTTCAGCTCGGCTTTGAAGCTAGGACTCAATTCGCTCGTTTCCGCATGTCTGGGTGCAGCCAGCCAGCCCGAGGTATTTATTGGTAGACTCCAGAACTCGGCAGACATCATGGGAATGGAAGAATTCGACCTAAACTACTCACCGTAATGGCACTCTTCGCCGTGGACCTGGGAGCTGTCGGTGACGGGTTAGTAGCCTTGTGGTGCTTCCCACCAACAGCCGATGCTCCCAGCAGAGACGACAGCTCGTTTGCCTTAATGGAAGGCTCTTGTTCATGGGCTCGGGTGTCCCCGTTAGCGCCGTCAATCGGATGATGTTGCAATTGAGTTACACAGGCAATTTACTGATCCTTCGCCTCTCTAAGCGCAATTGGCAAGCTTTTCCATTATCGCGAAAAAGCTTGGAGAGGAGGGAGGAAACATTGGCAGCGGAACCAACTCGCGGCTTTCCCCGCCTCACCTCGCCGCTCAGTGACGCCGCAGACGCACGTGCAGGGCATCAACTTGGCGCCAAATGAGGGGAAGCTTGTCTTCCACCTTTCATCGGCAACACCAAGATCCCCGCAAGAAACTTGATGCCCACCGGGAATGAGGCTCATTAATACGTCCACGAAAGTCTTGGAGGAGTTCATCGGTCGAAACATCCCAGAATATGCCATTCTCTCCCACACTTGGGCGGAGGAAGAGGTTACGTTCAAAGACTTCACCGCAGGATCCTACAACACAATGAAGGGATATCAGAAAATCGAAGCCACATGTCGCTTGGCGCGTGAGGCTGGAATCCAGTATGCTTGGGTCGACACCTGCTGCATCGACAAGTCAAGCAGCGCCGAGCTGACAGAGTGCATCAACTCCATGTACCGGTGGTACGGCCGTTCAAAGATATGCTACGTCTACCTCTCGGATCTTCCGGCGACGACTTCGCTGGAAGTCGGGCTGTCTCGTTGCCGGTGGTTCACCCGGGGCTGGACCCTTCAAGAACTAATCGCCCCAAAGATGATCGACTTTTACGATCAGGAATGGCATCGCCGTGGGGAAAAGGCCTCCCTTCTACAGGACCTGAGCTCCATCACTGGGATCCGCTCGTCCATTCTAGAGCACGAACAACCCCTTTCTGCTGTCCTCGTCGCGGAGAGAATGTCATGGGCATCATCAAGACAAACAACTCGAGTCGAAGACACCAGCTACTGCTTGCTAGGTATTTTTGGCGTACACATGCCCATGCTCTATGGGGAAGAGGAAAACGCCTTCCGACGGCTACAGGAGGAAATCATCAAGAATATACCCGACATCAGCATTTTCGCCTGGAAGCTCGACCCCGGAAGCCCGAAACTACCAGATACGGGGGACCGCCGGGTATACAGCAGCGTCCTTGCTTCATCCCCCTCCGCCTTCCACGGATTTGGCTCCGTCTGTACTTCTCCGATGCCAGTCAAGGAGTTCCGCACCTCGAACCAAGGCATCATTCTTCACTCCCGCGTCGTCCTCGAGCAAATTCGTTCCAGAAAGGCGTTGCGATACATACTCCACGTTTACGAATCGGGCAACGGCTCAGACTTGGGTATACGACTACGCAAGTTGGACACCGGGATGCTGGTCAGGGAGGATCCCTATCAGATTACCAAAATAGACTGGTCCTTCAGCCGTTACAGCGTCCTGCGGTCTTTATGTCTTCTCACAGAGTTACCCCAATTCGGCAGCTCCCATCCGTGGCACATCGATTTCTCTCGCCACAATGTCCTCCAAATTGAACTACCCAAAGAGCTCAACTTTCGTGACATCCGGCCCTGGACCAAGTGGGACGACGAAAGTGAAGTCTTCTTTGCGCCTCAAAAGGCCAAATTCGGCTGTGGAGCCGCGGGGATGGAAGGTCTCTTGAGTCAATGGACCGGCAAAAAAGGAGTGATATCTGTCCAAGTTACCTGCATGTTCTACGCTCTGGTAGCTTGGTCTTTGGAAAGCGGCGCGCGCCTTCAATGCACCATCATTGATCGGCGGTCCTTTGACGCGGCCGTGAACGAGATCAACGCACGCGTAGAGGATGACGATCAGAGCTTGGTGGAACTGCTGCAGAATTTCGACTATTACAAGATTCCACGGCAATCGTCTGTTTGCTTTGACACGGACCGAGATGGGATGAAGGCAGTTGTTTCGTTTGTGACTGAGAGGGCAACGGATCCGGCGTTATGTCAAGGTCCATTGTGGCGGGTCGTGTTTAGCTGGAAGTTTTATAGAACGAAGGATGTACCGCGCGTTGAAGACAGGAAGTGGTCGGGGAACATTCAGTTTGACTAAATCAACGGGAGGTACACGTGGAGGGTAAACAGACATGTAGTTCCAACCCGCCTTCACGTTCCCAGACCTGCTGGAGCCCCATCTTTCAACCGTCCTGTCATCGGCCAGGTATGAACCCAGGCCGGGATGCCAGTATCCTGACCGTACCCATGAGGCCATAACCATCTTAGTTCGTCAGTCATCACTCATCATCATCCGTATTAAAAAACGTTCAACCTATCCCAAGATATCCCTGACATCTCTCGGGGTAGGATAAGTTATTGAGCCTCGACGTCGGCGAAGCAGCACGGCCACTCTGTTTCCAATTGACTCCTTGCCTGCTGACACTGAGAGGGGTCAAGAATCGAGATATCGCCCGACGGATGGTCAGAGAGCTTTGGGACATTTTAGGAGTGTTTGCAATTACTGACTTGGTCCTGCGGCGCAAATAATGAAGCTCTCAACAAAAGAGCGGGGGAAAAAGGAGGATCTCTGATCGGGGAGAAGAAATGCGGTCAAGCGGCTTAGCATGGAGGTCTTTCTGGCATGGGAAATTCGGAGCCTTCCGTGGTGAGATTATGTGCCCGGTGGGGATGGGAGGGCGGGAGGGCGGTTTATTTCGTTCCAGGGTACGGGCCAGAGACCGTCACTTTCATCCTACGAGGATTGGGGGTGGAGCCCCTTGTAAAGCACGCCCAGATGACCAGAGGATAGTAGGTACTATCCTTCATTCGAGAGCAACACCAAGTACCTTAGCTATCTTGAGATGCTATCTATCTAGCAGTCGCCTAAACGCGCAATGCCAAACCTGGAAACCCCCCAAGATAAAGCCTTGGTGAGACCGTTCAACGCCACCCCTTACAATTCTCAAAGAGCGGCTCAACGACATCCCCACAAACCGCGTCCCAAAAGCGGCCTTCCCCCCACTTGCGTAGCTGCGCCTCGCCCCCGATGACGCCGCTAACACAGCGAGAGACGACGTTGTGGTACAGCGCCAGCGGCTCATCGTTCCGCTCATAGACATCATCCAGCCACCGCTGCGCCTTATCCCGGCGCTCGGCGTGGCCGGCAGGGGGCTCGACCAGCGCAAAGTGCGTCTCGAGCGTCTCCTCGTACCACAGCTCCAGCAGGAGGATGCCCAGCTCGAGGAGGGCCACCTTGGGCACTGGGGTCTCCGCATCCGCCGGCGGCGGCGGCGGCGTGGCACTGCCGAAGGCGACGGATATAAAGGGCCGGGTGAGATCGACGACGTTGGCGTGCGGAGACGGCTTTGCCGGGAAGAGGATCTTGTCGTGCGACCAGCAGCTGCGCAGCCATGGCGTGTTGAGAAGCTGGAGCATGTTGGAGGCGAGGCGGAGGGCGAGGAGCATTCGTAGCTTTAGCGGGAGGGCGTGGCCGTGGTTCGAGAGCAGCAGGTCTTTGAGGGAAACGGCTGGCGCCCGGCCGCAGCTGGTTTGCCGGAGTAGTAGGCCGTCGATGGGCATGGTCCCGATTTTGTGGGATTTTGTGAGGACGAAGATGAGCTTGGGGTTGCTGTGGCAGACGGCTTTGGGCGCGATGGCGGTGCAAATGTCCTTGACGGTTTGGATCTTGGGTTGTTTTGGGGACTCGCCTTGCGGGGCGATGATTGTTACACGTTGGGAAGTCGTCATCGTCGTCGCTATTGCAGGTTGCTGGCCTGAGTCGTTGTCGCTTTCGGTTTTGTCATCGTCATCATCGTCGTCGTCGTCTAATGCCTGCACAACTGTCTCGTGCCACACAGTCTGGTTGCTCTCCACCGAGGTGGCCGTGAAAACGAGCGAAAATGTGGGAGCGGACTTGGCTCTGGGTAACTTGCGGACCACTATACGGTCCTCCAGAAACAGGTTTGTCTCGTGCCTTTCATGGCACTTGTCACCCCAAGAACGGGATATGGCAAGATGCAGGCCAGCTGCTGACTCGTGGGCTCGGCGCAGAGCGCTGGCCATGTTTGCTGCGCTTCGCGATGTCCGTTGCCGGTGCCCTGGCGCTTGGCGAGTCAACGATATGATGGTTGTGAGGCGAAAGAGAGAGTTCGACGTCTTGTCCAGTTCTCCGATGACGCTCTTGAATTCCTTGGCTCCGAACATGAACCGCACTCTCGGGAGGAAATCGAGGCCCTTGCTTTTGGAGGCCCTGTTGGCTTCTATGATGTCTGCCAGGTTGTCGCAAGGGCCCTATTGGGGAGCGCGTCAGTTCCGAGGAACAGGGTCTCATGAACTGGGATTTTCTGACCTTGACATTTGGTATCAGATCTGCCATGTTCGCAGCCACTTCTTTGACAGTTTGGTGGCAGTCCTTAATCGACTCGGTGAAGACAGCAAAGTTGTCGTCTCCCAGGTAGTCCAACACCTGGGCCTGAACGGCATCGTCGTTCAGATAGGCCACCGGATCGTTATCAAGCCGATGCACATCTTCACACCCGCTTGAGATGAGAATAGACCTGGTGATTTCTACCATGTGCTGTTGCTGGGACCGGAGGCTCAGAGCGAGCTTTTCGACATATTTGCGCTTTCGGAAGAAATACTTGTAGTTCTCCTTGGACAAGTCGACAGCCTTCACGATGAGGGGGAGGGCACCGAGCACGACGCCGACGATTTCGAAGCCCGACATCGAAAAGCGAGCACAGCTGAAGTGTACCAGGTCATTAGGTTTGGTAGACGGCGATGATGGGGAGGTTTGGGTTGATCGTGAACTCGGTCCCGCAGATCCGAGGAACGGAGAGCGGGGAAGACGAAGACGAAGACGGCCTGAGGGAACTGTTTATGCTCCTGTTTATTGGGTGACTTTTCGCCGCGGGCAGCGACATGATTGGACCCAACAAAGGAAAAAAACGCGCAAATTACATTGATGTCCAAAGCACACTGGCTGACGATGTTTGTGTTCCGTTTCCAAACATCTGCCACCGCTGTCTGGAGTTTCCACAAGTTTTCCGTCTCGATCTCACGCTGTAAGCCGGCGATCCAACACGATGCAGGCGCTCTCTGCAGCCGGCTATCACACAGCAAGGCTTTTCCACCAAGTGCAATCACTCGGCCGGCATCATGAGACAGCAAGGGGTGAAAAGTGGCCGTCCGCCCAGCTAGCCGCCGAGGCAGACCGCTTCGAGCTATGGGCCGTCAACCTCGGCCTCTTTGCCTCAGGACACGCATCTCTTGACTACCGCGTCCGGGACACAGAAAGCATACAACAGACGTTGCTGAGGTTCCTCTCTAGTCTCAACGAGGCTCTCAATGAAGGTCATTGTGATCCGTGATACCTGTATGGAACACTGGGTCTGAGTCTCGGCTGACGCTTGGCCGGCTGCTAGTGCTTGAATACTTCGGCGGAGCCTTCCCATCAGCCAACAAGGCTCCAGATGAAGCATCGGACTCGGAGCGTGGTGATTTTGACGTGGATTTCTCTGACGATGGCTTCGCGTCCGAGGGGGTTTCAGATGCAGATCTCCTGCTGGATAGTATAAGAGACCCGATCAACCGGCTCTTCAAGATGGGAATATGGATCCGCAACCCAACGTCAAGATTCACATCGCCAAAGGCGCTTGGATATGCCGTGATTAACACGGAGACGGGTGTCGACCTGCTGGAGGTCTTCAAAAGCTACGACTATGACTACATCAGCTCACTTTTTCTCGAATACCGGAAGGTCAAAGCTCTCGAGGATAATATCCCTGTCACGGAGCCCGCCGTGCCCGATACCAAGACTGCCTTGCACGACGAGACCGAACACGTGTGGGAGCCGATCCGGACCGTCCTCGCCCAGCATGCCCACGAGCGTTCGGATGGGACTGAGCCGTTTCTCGTCCGCCGCATAGCAGGGGCAAACACGCGTCGTCGACAGCTGATAGCGTACTGGAAGGTTCACCGGGACAAGCTGGACCAGCAAGCAGCATGGAACTTGAGGATGTTGCGGCCTCAGCTTCAGGGGGGGACGCCGAGTTTATCGGCAATAGAAACAGCGCCGCAAGCCCCAACAAACAGTGGTGCCTCGAATCTGGATGATTTCGGCGGCCTTGCTGCACCGCAGTCTGTGACGACGGCCAGTCAGCTGGACTTTTCCCGCTTGGCTGTCCGGGACGACGGCCAGTCGGACATGTCGGTCTCGGAGTATGCGGCGTCTACCTGGCGACCGGGGAAAGAGGTCTTGGGATTCCCGCCGCCGCCAGCGCACCCAGCCGGAACCCAGGCCTTTCAGTGCCCCTATTGTTCCACCCTGTGTTCGGGCGCCCTTTTGAGGGAGAGGGCATGGGGGTGAGTTGGTTCCGACTGTTCAGTGCAGAGTATCCGAATTAACCGTTTGTTTCTCCTCCCCTAGGGCACACCTCATACACGACCTGCGGCCGTATATATGCACACATGAGCACTGTCGAAACCCCGACCAGCTCTACGACAGTGTGGAGGACTGGACGAAGCATGAGTCCTCCGCTCATGGGCCCGACGATAGCCAGAGAATCCACTGTCCTGTGTGCCTGGCAAACTCCTTTGAGGACTCGGCTGAGCTGACCACTCACCTCGCACGGCATCTGGAGCGGTTCTCCCTGTTCTCGTTGCCTAGGTCTGTGGGAGAAGACGATGGCTCAGAGCGAACTTCCCAACGGTCCGCCGGCGCTTTCTCCAACAATTCGAGGGATGATGCCGGCTTTGCTGACGAAATGGGAGGTAATGGCTCGGGCTCGAGTGCTAGCGCCGCTGCTACTGATCCGGAGGAAAAGGAACCCATCAGGTGGATCAAATGCATGAAGCGGTTTCGAGACATGCTCACCAGCGCGGCCCCCGCGGTAGGTGACCGAAAGGCAATCGATCCGTTCGATATCGAGGAGCCAATTCGAGTGGCTGTCATCGACGACGGTGTAGATGTCCTGGACCCGCAGGTGGATAACCTTCGAGTAATAGGTGGGCGCAGTTACGGTACTGAGGATAGCTCTGGATTATCCGCACCGCCCTACTTCACCTCATCCTCGGGGCACGGAACCGCCATGGCCAAGCAAATCCACTTTATGTGTCCGTACGCACAACTTTATGTGCTTAAGCTTGATCAGGTGGCAAACGGGAATGGGACTTGGTTCACGGCCAAGAGTGCTGCCCAGGTAATTTCCACATCGCGCCCCCTTTCACGGCTACTAATAGTATTAACACCAATCCTAGGCCATCGAAACGGCCGTCCACGAAAATGTACACATCATCAGCATGTCATGGGCTCTCCAGCCGCCCGAGAATGAGGCAGTACTGCGACATTTGGAATTCGCCATCAAGGCCGCCGAAGAGGCCAACATCCTGATGTTCTGCTCGGCAGCTGACATGGGTTTCCGGTCAAACTGGCCAAATCGCCCATTCCCGGTGCGGGCGCCGCACCACATCTTCAGCATTGGGGCCGCGGGCCTGTTCGGAAATCGCGACGGTTGGGACGCCCGTGAGCAAACAGTCGACTTTACTTTACCCGGCCAGAATATCGATGCGAACGATTTATCTGCGCTCACGAGCCCTCGGTTCTCTGGGTCTTCCGTCTCTGCAGCCCTGGCGGCTGGTCTCTGCGCCCTCATGCTATACTGTGTTCAGGTGCGCCTGTCACGGGCGCAAGCGGGGGAGAAGCACCAACTGCGACGCGAGTTCGCCCAGCTTAAAACGCACGACAGAATGAGATGCGTATTTAACCGTATCAGCACTAGCAATTACAGGTTTATCGACGTCTCGAGGCTCTTCAGGCTTACTACCAGCGAACTCGAGTCTTATAAAAATTTATATCTCATGGCATCCAAATTATCGACCCTTGGGGAGACAATATCTTCTATGGCCTTGATAAACAAGCCCTTAGCATAGCAAAGTATGCATTCCGAAAGCATCTTCCTTTTTTACCTACCTTAGTTACCCAGGTTCCTTGATCGGAGGTGTATTGTCAGAAACACTGCACTGTTTATTGAGGGTTCGCAATGTGATTATCTTGCTTCGTGTGGCTCTCTGGCTTTGCCAGAGCGCCGTATCTTTGTAGATCCATCTCTAGGATCCTGGCCACGCAGCCATAGTGGGCTTAGCTTGCTGAAACCCGGCGTCCAGTCAGCTAAGCTAATTGGCCCAGGGGCGCCTTCCTTCTGACATGTGTAACTGAAATGAATGGAATGGCTTCCTAATGGGTCCACGGCTGTGGTAACAAAAACGAGGAACGTCACTTCTTGGTGGTATTACGGTGCGGCGGACGGTTGTTGGGTCTTCACACTAAAGCACTGGCCAGGAGCCTTGTTTACATGCGCGAGCAAGGCGCAGCTACTCAAGCGGTCACCAGCACCTTTAGCCGTAAGTGTCGTACAGAGATTAAAGAATAAGAAAGAAAGAAAGAAAGAAAGAAAGAAAGAAAGAAAGAAAGAAAGAAAGAAAGAAAGAAAGAAAGAAAGAAAGAAAGAAAGAAAGAAAGAAAGAAAGAAAAAACCCCAACGCCTCACACCCCAAGTCACAATGCAAATCAAATGGCAGTCACCACACTTAGCTTGGGCCAGCCTGAACCAGCCTAGCGGGCATGAGCTTTGTCGAGCCACTTCTAGGCCCTGAACCCACTTCTTAGCTACAGATCCTACCTGACAGTGCACGCACATCCGCCATCAGCCTAGCTGACGGGCTACAAGTCCTGTTCACCAATTGGCACGAGTTCCGAGATGGCGTCTGAGCTATGTTGAATCGAGACCCGACTAGAGCCTTTGCAAACTATCTATCTAAAGAAGGCACCACACATCGAAGAGAACAGGCGTCGTCGCCACACCACCTAACAAACTGACACGCATGCTGAAAGAACCACCGTGATCCGCCCTGAAACCTCTCTGAGATGTTACTTAACAAGTGGCAAGACCGGTAATGTAGACGTCGCTGTTTTGAACATCGTAGACAGAGTTCTCGGTAGGGGCAATGCTGGGCCGGCTCAGCAAGATGCGGGTGGTGGCCCTGTACACAACATTGCGCTCCGTCGCGGTGTTGACGGTGACACGAACGCCCGCGGCATGGTCGCTCTTAAAATCCTTGTACTGGTTCGGGGGCGCACCGTAATTCGTGCTGTTGTAACGAATCTCGCCCGGGGGCCGCACGATCTGGCCCTTCTCGATGCTGTACTGCGAGGCAAAGGAGGCCTCGAAGCGGTCCTGGAGACGGATCAGGCCTCCCGGGCTGTTGTGGATGACGCCCGTGGTGCAGCCGACAGGGAAGCTGAAGGTGACTTCGAAATCGCAGAAACGCTCCCGCAGGGAGTCGTCCTCTCCCGGTCCGACGGAAACACGGTAGTCGTCAAAAATGGCGGTGCCGATAGTGCGGTCCGCGTTCAACTGGAAGCTGAACTTGCCCGTGGGGCACCCGCTACCTGGTCCGTTGCTGATGGTGCGAGCCGAGACGACGCGGACGTCGGGCGCTTGGCGGGGCTCCATGGCGGCTGCCATGGCCAGAGCGGGCAGGGCGAGGTGGACGACGGACTTCATTTTGTTGAGCTTTGAGACTTGATGTTTGAGGTTTGGAAGAGCAGATGAGTTTGCTGGTTGCTGCGGAATGATGAGAGAAGAAAAAAATAATGATGGGGAGGACACAAAGGGGATTTATACTTGAAGTGAAGACACAGGTTGGCCTCTTTTCCACCGCCCCCCCTACGGCTACCATACCATATCATATCAACTGTGGTCCTCACCGCAATGCTGCTCGCATGAAGCATCATCACTTGATTCCATGCGGGACAAAGGCCCAGCTAGTCCCATCGCACTTACGGTCGGACTTTTGTTTGCGAGGCTGTTACGATCCTGTACCCATTCTCTGCTGCCACCTGTCCCAGTCCATCCCATGACGCCTGGTCAAGTCAGCACGGCGTTTCCAGCTCATCCCGTGATGCTCGGATCAGGTAGGTTGAGCTTCATCCGAGCCTCGCATTTGACCCCTAGCCTGTTAGCGTGCGGCGTAGTAACCTGAGCCGAGCCACTGGTGAGGCCCTGGCCAGCGTCGTAACGGCGCCACACCAACCACCAAGCCATCACTTCCGGTCACTGGTCCGAGAGGATTGAGTCTCTACCGGGCGTAGTGGGCCTATACTATCTATGTAAGGTAAGACAGAGCCCCTGAGATATCCACTTCGTTGACAAAGCAGCCATGCGTGTTTTGGGAATGGATCCAAGCAGTCGGGCCTACCACTCGGGCGCTAAGCAACTCCAGGACAACTGCGTCATGAGTCTGCCTTCAGGTACGTCACCATCACCCTGGCAGGGCAGATTTTGCCACTCCAGCCCAGGATTATCCGATCCTGACGGGTGCTAGCACGAATGAGTTGGACTTTTTTGTCTGGTTTTCCGCGCGTGCATCAATCCGTTGCTTGCCGACTGTGACATGTCACATTCCAGCCAAGGTAGCAAGCTCAGGCATTGCCACTGAAAACACAAGACTGGCATATCGTTGGGTACTCAACAGACCTCCCCAGTAGCAGAAGGCTCAAGGTCTGAGAGAAGCAAACGGGAGTTGGATTCTGTGAGTTGGGACTCGAGAGATTGGTAATCCAAGGAGGAAGGCTCAATGGTTGGTAAGCTCCGGTTGTGGCCTGGTCCATCTTGGAGCTCCAGGGAGACAACCCAGTTGCTGCTGGTCTTGATCTCCAGAGGCATTTCCAAGGGTGCATCGTTATCGAATTTCCGCGCTCGGGGGGAGCCGTCTCCTTTTTCAGCTTAATGCTGCTGGTGCTTGGAGTTGTGACTGAACTCTTGCGGCCGAATTGTTCGTTCTCCGGAAGAAAGAAGTCGTGGGCAAAAGGGCCAGGCGAGTGCTTGTCGAGCAGAGAAGCGAAAAGAATTCAGAGCCGCCTGTGAGCCCGAAGCCAATGAGAATTGAAGACCCCCTTTATCCATCACCTGCCATAGATCACGCCCAGTTAATTTCCTTAGGAACGGCAGTTGTCATTGTGGGCGACGCTGTTTTCGCACCTGCCACCTCCGCCGCATTAGGTGAGATACGTAGGTAGGAAATGGCACCGGTCTCCGAATCGTAGCTTTAGAGGGCATCGTAAATACGGCTACCATCGGTGATGTTGGCAGCGGCCTGGAGCTCATTGTAGGTGTAGCCTGTGTTGTGTTGGTGCTGCGCAATGGGTATGCTGTGAGGTTGAGAGAGACAATGGCGACATAATACCATAAGGAGTGCTGGCCAGGACCCAGCCGCAGTTATCATAGCAACCGCGCCATTCGTCTCCGAGAAGTATTTTTGAGCAAGCCCAAGCTCCTGATGCAAGTTTTGTAACAGAACTTTGTTATGAGAACTGGGGAGCTCCTCTAAACAAAGCCTACAGGCCGCAGGCATTCCTCAGTCAGCCATCCAACCACATATTTATGGTGCTTTTGTTAAGGTTTGCTTTGGGTCAGGCACAGCAGGTTCGCTCTCATCGCTAACAGCCTGGCTGCCTGCCTGATTCGCTACCCACTACGTCTCTATATTAGTCCACGGCCCGACATAAAGGCGAGAAGAAGAAAGCCTTGATGCTAAAGAACAAAATCTTCACAGGATTCTGCCTGTGGATGTATATTACATTAATAAATCTATAACTTCCCAGCCGTACCTCCCGAAGCGTCCAGGATACCTAGAAGCTATGCATCGCTACGGCATCGGAGGTGGCGGAGTCTGTGCCGCACCGTACTCGGCAAGAATGGTAGCGCACTGCATGAATCGAATACTCATACGTGGGCTAGACAAGAGGTCTCGCAGATCGCGCATCCCAAGCTGAGCGAGGTGAAATGGGGTGAGAGCGCGGTGGTTGGCAGCGTCAACATCGGCATTGTGGGCGCAAAGCCGCTCGACGACGCTGGGGAGGCCGAGCCTAACGGCGTAGTGCAGCGCCGTCTCGCCTCTGTGATCACGAAGGTCGAAGCCTGCTCCCATGCAGAGGAGCCTGCATAGTGCCAGCTCGGCCTTCCCCTGGAGTTGCTTCCCTGGCTGCAGACGTGCCAGCAGCATCATCAGCGGTGTGCGGCCGGTCCTTGACGCTTGGTGGTTGACGTCGAAGTCGTAGTGGATGAAAAAGTCTAGGAAGCCATCATCCGGCTCGGCATCCTGTGGGGACGGTGAACATGGCGGCGGAGAAGGTGAAAGAGTACGGCTCTTGGGCCCACCGTCTAATGCGAAACTGCCCTCGCAGATCTGATGGGCCAGACTCGCTTCGTCATCGTCACCGTTGTCCTGAGGAACGGCAAGCTTTTGGTCGTTGAGCCGGCGGCAAATAACGTGGCGCAGCCGCTCGCCCCGTCGTGATTTGTGCTGTAGAAAGAACCGACCTATCCCCCCTGGCAGCTCAACGAATGCGTTGAGGGCACGAAGCGGAAATGAAGGGCGGGCAACCAGTCGGCTCAGGCAGGTTCGCTGCTCCGCATCCTCACAGCCGAACTCGAAGCCGCGCTTGTAAAGGTAGGAGACCAAATCGTTGAAGGCCGCCACTGTCGTGGTGGCTGGGCAGGGCTCGAACACATGGAGGAAGGTCTCGCTGTTGTTGTTCGTCGTTGATACGTTGTCGGAATGCTTGAGTATGTCCATGAGAACGGAGATGGGAGCGCCCCAGGCGGCTGCGACGTGAAGCAGGGTGTTCCCTAGGGCATCGCGCTCATTGACCTCACGCTTTGTGACAACAAATGGAGGCCTGACCCGGCTTTTTTTTTCTTGACACGGAAGCACCGATCCGATGACCTGGCGAAGTCGCTGGTGGGCGCACAGGCGACCTGGGTTACCAGCAGCGCAGCACCGGGCGACATGGCCGCTACAGCACTTGGCGACAACGGCCTTGTTGAAAAGGAAGGTGGCGACCTGCGTGGCGGTGTCGGGCTTTTTCTCCGACTCCAACGTGGACCGAGCCGGGAGGCTGTCTTCGGACAATCGCGGCCCGAGGTCGGTCAGTTCGTCGTCGGGCGCCTTCGCGGTGGTGTTTGAAATGCTCGAAACACGACGAGTCCACGTCGAGGTCCTGGTCGCCGATGATCCGTGACTCGCCGTGCTTGACGCCCTTGTCAGGCCACTGAGTAGGCTAGCTACGTCGCCGAACCATGACAACGTCCGAGATGAGCGAGGGACTTGCAGGACTAGCCGGCGGGTGGCGGGTGAATGGTGGCTCAGAAAGCTTGCCCGCGCTGGCCTGTCGTGGGGCGGTATGGAGGTGGGGATGTCAGCAGGCGAGACCCTGAGCGGGCTTCCTGTCTGAAAAGGGAACGAAAAGCTTGACCAACGTGACACAGATTCGGCACCAGGTACCAGCTGCGGATTCTCGGTACCGCCAGGTCGGGTTGTGTCCCAAACCGCATCGAAACCCATGGTGCTCTGCCGCCAGGTGGCAGAAATGCTGCGTGTGCTGAGCCGGGCGGGGCTGATGGTCGTGGCGGCCGCGCGCCTCTGTCCCATGGCCTTGGTTCGCGCCTGCCTAAGAATGTGCAGACGCGTTCGCATTGCGGCCCTGTTGTCTGGGCGAAGGGCCTTGGGCTGATCTTCGAGAACTTTTAGGAGGGATTTAAGTTCGTCACGTACCGTCGTCTCTTTCGGCTTGAACTCTTCTTCTTCGAGGAGCCCACATATCTGCAGCATGTTCAGGTCTTGGGTGGTGCAGAGCCACAGTCTGAGCAGCTTCCGTCGGCGGGCCGGAGTCCACTCGTACGAGGGCCTGCCACCTGACCGCCTAGTGTCTGCGGGCGCGTCCCGACTAAAACGAGACCTCACATTATTGATCACTCGTCGGGCTGCCGGGTTCCTAGGGGCATCTGTCGCGCGTCGGAAAGCGACTCCAACGCGTTCAGGCGTGAGACGGTAATGTGCGGACGTCATCATGAATCAAGCGCGGGGATGGTGGCTTTGCTTTGTTCCGAAAACAGGTGAGGAGAATCCGAGATCCCAATCCATATATCATGTATCAGGGGCCACTTCGGCCGAGTTCCCGGGACGACAATTTGAGGAGCCGCATCTGATTTGGGAGCTGTGAAACCTTGCGCGAAACCTTCAACCCTGGTTGGTTTTCGAGGACGCTAATTTTTGGGTTGGTTTTCGAAGACGCTAACTTTTCCAATTTTGTGCTTCCGCTGTCCACTAATCTACCTTAGCGGCCGATCCCAACCAGTCCCGATTGCTTGGCTTCTGCAACCACCCCTGGTTCGGGTTACGCACAGACATCTGAGCCCACCGCGTTGTTGACATGACGCACACCAACCCTTGTGCTACACGTCCGCGTGTGTTGCATTCGCATCTCAGCGCAATGTCGAACACCACCATCCTTGGTCATGTCATCTCCCGCCGTGGCCCAAAGACGCGCAACAAATGTGGAAAGTAAGCTTAATAAGGTATCTGTAAGGACGCGGGATCTACGGGGATAGAAGGTTGGCATTATTTGTGGTATATTGTTATCCAATACCGCTTTGACGGACCTGGTGGGCATCCATCCACGGCATAATTTATGAAACCATGTCGAATATCGAGGACACATGCGCCAAACTTATTACTGACCTTGTCTCAGGTACTTGACCTCCAATTCGTCTCTAGAAACTTATTCGTGGGTTCGCTGGGTCGGGGTGAGAGGAGGGGCCCGCAGGCAGCCTGTGCGGAGTTGATTTGCGCTACCCGCCGGTGGTCTGACGGTGAGCTTGGCAAACATGGAGAGGAGCTCCTCATCACAGTGCCTTCCTTATCTGATAATGCAAGGTACCCCGTGGAACCAGCCACGCCAAATGTCGGTCAGCTTGACAACCAAGCAGCCAGATGGTGTCCCGGTGCGATTCTCCTCTCCGATTCGACTGCCATTGGTCCTGTCTACGGCCACTGCTACACTTGCTGGAGGTCAGTGCGAAAATATGGGTCTCGAAAACGTCACAGCAAACCCTCAGTTCGTTCAGCTGGGCGACACGAGACAACGGCGCATTTGTGCGCGCACATGGCTCCGTCGATCGTAGGGGATCCCAAATGAGATTCGTGCTGTCATCTCAGGCATACGCCGGTGTGTAGGTCTCCGTGTTGCGGCTCAAGCGAGTCGTTCTGGGAACAGTATATCTAGCTGTCCACATAATCCGCGATCTGATGAAGCTTCTGTCTTCCCACCCAGATCCGTTTGGAAGAACCCGACTGTCGTCGATGTCTCTCCTCCTCAGCTAAACTTCGGTACCACCTATGCTGCCAAAGAAACCGTAGCTCGCCGTCCAGCCCAGCCTGCGATCTGCTTTCCATAAAATGTCTTCGCCCAATCCTCAGGATTCCGGCTCAGGGTATGGGATGATTCATCCAAAAGCGGTCAGGATCCTTCGATGATGGCTGACTACTTTCCCACGTCTGTAGGTCGACGAGCACAACCCCTACTTCCCCAAAGACCTTCTGCTGCCATCCCCTCAGTCCCCGTTCTCTTGCCGGTCGCCGCGTCTCCAGATATCTCTCGGAGCCCCCGGTGTTTGGGGATACCCTCGTCAATATCTCAAACGGCAAACCGGGCACCTCTGCCACCGAAACAGCTCACCAAAAGCGGATCTTAGAGGAGCTCGCAAAGCTGGAGCACAAGCTACCTCCCAAGACTTGACGAAGAAAGCAAAGGGCACATCGATATTTACCTAGGTACCTATGTAACATTCCAACGTGTATGGGTTTGAGAAGGTCCCCGAGGCGTTTGCAAAGCTCGTGGAGGGACAGTGTGGAGGAAAACTGGTTGTTCATGTTGGGAGGAGGGATTGAGTAAGGGTTCACCAACCTTTCGGCATACGCATCAGAAAGTAAGGGCTACAAAGGTCGAGCCAATAACTTCAAGTTGGTTTCGCTATTGACCTCGTATCAAAAGTCATTGAACCGCAGTAACAATTGGAGGATTGTGCCCCTCCCACATCTGGACCATGACAATTGAACACACGTTGAACCCGAAACAAATTGTCAGAGTCATACAATCTTCCTAGCACCAACCATCAAACAGATGAAGGGGGAAAAAAAAACGGCAACATAACGATGAATGAAAAACAATTACGAGAGACTCTGTCTAGAGGTAGGAGATCTGGTCGCTCCCCAAAACGACCACGGATCCTCCACCTCAGTGACAACCGTGACGGCCGCTGTCTTGGCCTCTGCAATATCCGTGGGCTCCTCAACCAGGTCCGCCCAGCTGCCGATGGAAACTCCTTTCTTCTTCTTTTTCTTCTTTATGCTGGGAATGGGCCATTCGTCAACGACATCTGGAACCGGGTCTTCGGTGACGGGCTCTGGCGCTGGCTCTGGCTCTGGCTCTGGCTCTGGCTCTGGCGCTGGCGCTAGCTCTGGCTCTGGCTCTGGCGCTGGCTCTGGCTCTGGCTCTGGCACAGGTTCTTCCGCCGGCTGAGGTTCTGGCAGAGGTTCCTCTACCACTGCCTGCACTGCCTGCGATTTGGTTTTCTTTTTCTTCTTGGTGTTTGTGGAGGCCAGCCACTGCGCCCAGGCGTCAACCACCTCCTCTTTCTCGGGCTCGAGGACCACCGGCGCCTCCGAGACGGGCCCAGGTTCGAATTCAGGTTCCTTGGGTGAATCGGGCTCGTGGCTGCAGATGACGTCCTTCTTACCCTTCTTTTTCTCCTGGTCCGCCCTCAAAGTCACCTCTGGGTGGATCACTTCAACCGGGTTGCCGGCGGCCTGCGAGTTGTCGCTTATTGGAGGAGTCGGTAGAACGCATGAGTCCGGAGATGCGGGCTCCGCCGATTCTTTCGGCTCGTCGGCGGGAGGCGTGGTCGGGGCCGGGGCCTTGGGAGCTGCCTCGGCGACCATCTCCCGACAGGCGTCAAGCAAGCCCTTGATGATGATATTGACGACTGGAGTGTCTTCCGTCCCCTCATCCATTTCCTCGTGCGTTGTCGGTGGCGCCTTGCTTTTCATGGCCGCTTTCGCCAGCGATGTGACACACCCTTTGAGCCAATCGTCTTTCCTGATTGTTGTCGGATAGGCTTCTTGGACGACATTGATAAAGGTCGAAACGGAGGTGTCGGCCCCGAGCAGCGAAATTTTCTCTTTGGCGAGTGCCTCCAAGCCAATAAGGTCGTATTGTCTGGCGACTGAGTAGGCCCCAAATGCCGTCTTGAGGGCTTTGCTCGGGCAGGCTGGCGTCTCTTGTGTCAAGGGCTGGTACGTCCCTGAGTAGAGCCATTGGACCATGACGTGGCCCACATCCAGCGAGAGGTGCTTCATATCCGCCTGCAGACGACACCCGCTTGAATAAGTGCTTGAAAACCCAAGTGTGTCCTGGGGAGTCTCGAAGCAAGCCCAAAGCTTGGGGATCGGCTCGACGAGAGCTTTGTGAATATGAAGAGTTGCGGACTTGACAACGATGACGGCCGCGTCGCTGCTGAAGGGACTGCCAAATGGTTAGTACCACAGCCCATTGCTCCCATGGGGGCCACGCTGCAAAGTTTAAGACAAAAGCCTCCATCTGGGAGGCTCACGAGATTTCCAGTTTGGTCCCGACTGTTTTGCCTTTTTTGCTTTTCGCCATTTTGACCGGTGATGGAAAAGACAGGATATAAGAATGGAACCTGAAGAGCGAGCCGACGTGAACGACAAACTGCTCACAGAATAGGTGTGCACGCGGTTGAGTGTGAAAGCGTCTTAGTTCCAACTTCAAAGTAAAGGCTCCAAAATCCAGAGGTGACAAGCGCGCTGCTTTTAATTCCAGTCTCCCAAGCACCCGCGCCCGCATCTCACGGTCTGGTCTTCCCCCGCACAAAATCTGCCTCATTTTGCACAATGCTGCATCGCTGCCTGAAGAACATGAGCCTGTGGCTCAATGACTTGCCAGGAGCCCCATCTTTTTCCCGCTGTGAAACCACACTCGGCACGATCCGTCCAGGCCGAGCAGCCACTGAGAGCCCGCCTTTTCCTGATTTGCTCGTTGGACTCCAACCACAGCGACAAACAGGACTCCCTCAATTGCTGAAATATGATGGACATATAGTGTCCGTTGGCGGGGCACCATGATGTATGCACGTTCGCCCTGTATGCCTCACGGCACTGTGAGGTGTTCCGTTTGTAAGCGCATTGTGTCGGGAAGCTTCTGCGGTTGTGGTCTTGCTATTTTGCTCCAGTTTCGTGTTGCATTGAGTTCTGCATTTGCGACATGGTCATTCCGCTGGTGGTGTCCTCTGCTATGACTAGATTCTGATAAACGGTACAGCACTGAATTAGTGCTAGAATTGGTTGTGGAAGGAAAGGAAGGCTAGGAGGCTGGCTAGAAGTCAACAGAAAGGAGTGGGAACAACGTCCATTCACTCCAACACATTCGGGATCATCCTCCGAGTAGGATGACACCAAGATTGAGGCCGAACCTGAGATGCACCGGCCAAACTCTCGGTTTCGACGCTCCAAGTAGTCGCGTCCCTCCCGCTTTTCGCCATCTCGATCGCCGTAGGACTCCACACGGTCCGGATCTAGACCTACATCGGCTACGGCATTTGGCGTTTCGTAAGCTCAGAAGATGGCCGAAGCATGTAGCGCTGGTGAGATGGAGAGCGAGCGACCTGATCAGCCTCGGCACAGCTTGCCGAGTTGCTGAGGGGTCCGTCGGTTCGTATGGCTCGAAAAGGCGACAATGACTTATAGATGAACAGTTCCGAGAAGAAACGGGAAATCCAAATGGTGGTCACGTGAAGCGTCACTAGATAATACAGTTGTGGAAGAAGGCTGGTGATGGCTTCGCGTACGTGTAACTTATAAACGTTACACAAAGTTGAAGGTTGTCAATCTAGCCGGCTTAGCTACTCTGCCGAAAGGGTAATGCTGCCTCACTGTGCCACAAACTGAGGAACGTCGCGAAATTGCCTGAATATCACCCCAATGATTTCTCGTATTGTGACGATGTGGGGACCGTTGGTAAGTCTATTCCGCTTTGGCAACGCATACGTCTTGCCAACCAACCGCGTCGGGCATTGAAGGATGAGGCGCAGTTCGACCAATGTGCCATCGGCACCCCTCGGCAAAATTAGCCTCGTGTTCGACGGGGAAAGGGGTCAATAGACCGTGTTCGAGTCAGGGATAGCCAAATACCTAGTGAGTTAAATGCCCTGTCTCCGGCATCCGCGCGGTTTAAAATTCCAGGACCCACCATCCATCCTTCGCAGTGCCAACGTCACGTCGTTTTAACCCAGTGAGCATCATGGATTATCAACCCTACGAGAGAAAATCACAGGAAAAGGCACGATGGTATGACGCTCGCAGCTGGACTCGGCGGACATGGGCGGGAGTGATTGCAGCCATCCTTGTCGTTGTTGTGGTCGCTATCGCTGTTCCCGTGGTAATTGTCACAAAGCGGAACAGCGAAGGCCGCTATCCAGATTACGTGAGACTCAACTACTCACTGCACGAAGTCTGTGAGTTTACCTGAGCGTTTCCAGCGTTTAACTTTCAAGTTTGGGCGACTGACAAGATGATGTAACTCATGCAGATCAAACCGAACAGTTCTTTGACAACTTCCACTACCGCAACGGCGCTGACCCAAGCAAGTTCCCATTCCATCCTCACCGACACCCCCTTGTAGCTAGCAAATTGACCCCAGGACTAACTCCGGCGAGTGAAAAGCAAACGGGCACGTCCACTACGTCGACCCAGACTACGCAGCGACATATGTGAGACTCGAAGTGGCCAAATACAAGACAAGAGACTGATGGCAAATGACCAGAACCTGACACCAACCCTAACCGACTCGGTCATAATCAAGGTCGACACCTCGGTAGGACCCTCGTCCACGCCAGACGCATCAACCGGCCGCTTCTCGGTGCGACTCGAGTCCAAGAGACAATACAACCAAGGTCTCTTCCTCTTCGACGTCAAGCACAGCCCCTTTGGCTGCGCGACCTGGCCCGCCCTCTGGCTCGTCGACCCGTCCCACTGGCCCGGCCACGGCGAGATCGACATTATGGAGGCCGTGAACCCCGGCGCTCCGTCCTTCCCCGACCTCGGAAACTCGGCGGTGCTGCACACCACCCCCGGCTGTCGCATGGGCGGCAAGCGCAACATGACGGGCTCCATCGCCACCGTACCCTTCTCCACCACCCAAACAACCGACTGCGATAGCACCCTCCACAACAACGCAGGCTGCGGCGTTTCCTCCGGCCCCGAAACCTTCGGACCCGCCTTCAACGCGGCCGGCGGCGGCATCATGGCTGTGGAGTGGCGCGCCGAGGGCATTCGCATTTGGCAGTTTACGAGGGCGGCCATCCCCGCGGATATCAAGGCCGGAAATCCGGATCCTTCTGTCTGGCCTGTGCCGCTGGCCGACTTCCCGAACACGCAATGCGATGTTGGCGCGCACTTTCGGAATGCTAGCATTGTGGCTAACATCGACTTGTGCGGGGATGCCATGTCGGAGAAGATGTGGAGTGCCTCGGGCTGTGAGCATCCCCATGTTGCCGTGTCTTTGGCGTGTTGAGCTGATGTGTAATAATTGCAGGTCCTACCCCCTGCGTGGGAAACCGTGAGTGCGTCGGTGGATGGACCAAGACGAACTGTACCGACTTTGTGGCGAACAACCCTCAGGCTTTTGCGAATGCGTACTGGGAGTTTGGCGAGTTTCAGATCTACCAGGCTTCTTCTTGACAGGGCGGGTGAGTGATTAAGTGGGAAAAAAAAGTTCACATAAGAACGATGGAAGGAACCGGTGTCAGTTGCATTCCATCCATGTCAAGCAATACAAATTTCGTGGCACATGATTACTCGACTTGCGTATCTACATTAATCTGAACTGCGCTTGAATTCTGGCTCCTTTACGCTTTCCCTTCTGAGATGCCTGTGTGGTCCGGTTTCGGGCCGAGCTGAACTTTGCAGGAGCTGAAACTGAGACTACCTACAGGTGCGGGGAAGTCACAACTGCCCAAACTTTCCCCCTTGCCATCTGCATCACGGATCTGACGAGTTGTTATGGACCTCTTCTGCACCCCCGAAAACTCGTCCCACCCTCCAGAAAAAACGCGATACTTGTGCGATCCAACCGACATCTGGGATGGCGGCCCGTTCGTCACGTACCCCCAGCGTGGCGGCTTTCTCCACATGGTGCCCCTCTCACTCCGCCAGTACGAGATAGAGACGCCGTACACCGAATTGATCCATCCCTCCCCCCTAGGGTTGCGACAAAGCATTTTCACCAAGTGGCTGTTCATCGGGTTGCTATCGGAATTTCTTAGTTCCAACCGACAGGAGCATCCCGACCGGCCGCCCGATAACCCCGAGGCCGAGCAGCTCAGGACTAGTATCTACGAACACTGCGTTGTTACCGAGGAAAGCGGGGGCCGGTTTCTGACAGGCGCAATCATCAAGAACATTGTTCCGGCCGTTGTGGGTCTTATAAACACCAGCGCGGACGTCCAGAAGCGGTTGAACTACCTGTCTAACTGTCTCAGAGTAGCAAGCGGGGTGCTTGCCTCGCCGACTTCCCAAGACTTTGATCGTTCATTGACGTTTGCAATCGCCGGGCTAGGAGAGCTCATGTCAGTCATCATCCGAAATGGTGTCGCGCTGAAGGATTTTGGCGAGGTGTCTGTCCCTCCAACCGGGTTCGACTGGAAGCGCAACTACCTCGTTCAGGATGAGACAATCAGGAAACGGATGACCGATGCGGGATGGTGCAAGAGTGACCTTGGCCGGGCGAACGCGCTGTATCAGCATCTGTTCACAATATATTATGTCAGTTTGATGGATCGGCATGTCCCTGGCAGGGATCATGGAAAGTGCACCGACGTCATTTGTTCGGCTGCACAGATCAACAATGATACGTACCAGCTTTCGCACGACACTGAAGGGTGTCAGTGCGAGGAGTTCAGGGTCGACATCGGCAAGATCAAGGAGATATTGGGTGGGTCAGAGACGTATCCTGTACTGGCGTTTGATCCAGACGATGAGGGGGCGCTCTTGGTTGAGCCGTTTGTGGATGGAAGTGATTATATCGCACTGTCCCATGTAAGTGATGAGTTCCTGGTCCATCACAAGGCTGATAATGTAAACCAGGTCTGGGCCGATGGTCTCGGTAACACCAAAGATAACACCCTGCAGAGATGTCAAATCGTGAGACTCCGTCGACTGGTGTCAGCAATTGAAGATTTTGTTTGGGCCCAGGATAACTCGAAACCGCGACCCAAATACTGCATTTGGGTCGACACGCTATGCTGCCCCGTCGCGAAGCTCGAGCCCGAGTATAACAAACTATCACTCCTCAGGATGAAGACCGTTTACGAACAAGCCACGCACGTTCTTGTTCTGGATAAGGCCCTGTCGATTCATGACGCCGAGAAGCTCCATCCAGCAACAGCGCTGCTGAGAATCTTTGGCTCATCCATCTGGATGAGACGGCTATGGACTCTGCAAGGTTGTCTCAGGTTCAATCTCTCCTTCATCTGGTAAGGGGGCTGACAAATCTCAACAGAGGGCGTCCTAGCCAAGTCCATATTCTTCCAATTTCGCGACAAGCCCATCCATGCCCAATCCACCCTCCCACAGCTCCTTCACCCTAGCGATTTCCGATACTGGGTAATGTGGCACGACCTCAACACGGAGGTACGACCCCTAAACCACCCTTCCTCCCAAGTCTAACCCATCCAGCTCCGCCGCCTAACCCACCTCTCCCTCTCCCCCTCCAATCTCAAGAACCCCAACGCCCAACCGCACGACCTCTACCGCTCCATCCAATCTTCCCTCGACTTCCGCTCTGTCTCCTACCCCTCCGACGAAGCGATTTGCATCGCAACCCTCCTCGGCCTCGACCTCCCCGCCATCCTCGATTCATCTCTCCCTTCCGACTCCGAAGAAACCACGACAGAAAAACGCATGTGCACCCTCTACCGTCTCCTCTCGGAAGCAGATGGCGGTATCCCCGCCCGACTCATCTTCTCTGTCGACACGCCCCTTTTAACCCCCGGGTTCGGGTGGGCTCCAAAGTCCATGTTAGGAAACGGAGACATCCGTGGTAAAGCTCACGGGTTAGAGTTTACAGAGATAAAAGATGGGTTTTCTGTGCCGGGGAGGACGCCTTCTGGGCTCATCACCGAGTACGGTTTGGCGGTGGACTTCCCGGGGTGGTTACTCAAGCCGAAGGCGTTGGCTGAGGGGCTACCTTTGCATGCGTGGGAGGCGGTATTGAATGTCTCGAAAGAAGATTTTGTGCTTTTTAGGGATGGGAAGGATGGGAGCTGGTATAGGATTGCGGATTGGCATGATACTGCGATGGCGCTGGAGACCGCAGTGACGAGAGGGTTGAGCAAGGGGGAGGTGGGTGCGGACAGGGTGATTTGTAGTACGGTTGATGGGGGGAGGATGGCGCTGATTAGAGGGGAGGATATCGATCCGCATAATGCGATGATGTGGTTGTTGGTTGAGATTTTGGAGGAGGGGGCGGTCCCTAGGAAAGGGGATGGGAAATCGGGGTATCGGGTACGGTGGATCAGGAAGGTGATGGTTTCAAGGGTTCAAGGGCTGGATTTGCTGGTGTTGGAGACCTGTCGGAATATCGCGTCGGAGGTGGCGGCTTCGGAGGAGACGAGGGAGTTTGTGAGGGTCAGAGAGGTCTTTAGTGTAGAGAGTGAGGAGTTTGCCGGGGCGAAGGGGAAGATGAGGCAGAAACTCAAGGATGTCACAGCTGAGGCTTGGGTAAATGTGGAGGGCTTCGCGAAAGCAGTTGACCTGACTGTTGAAGAAGGGATGGAGGAGTATATCTGGGCTGCGATTCCGATCAGGTTTTCACATGACATCGAGGGGTTTGTGACAAAGGACGAGCAGAGATGGTACGTTGACTGAGAACCGTCGAGGGCACAATTCACGCAGTTCAGTATTATTACTTAGGTAGTGATTAGGTCACCAAATGAAAGTATTTGTTGTTTTTACCCTCGGGTTACCCTTTAATAACCCTAGGTAGGTAGGCAGTTGCCCGCACCGCCCTCCCCTTTTTCGATCCTCTTTCCTTGTAAAACCCAGTTTACGTTCCAGGTGAGGTCCTCATTCCCGTCTTCAATCGCTTGCGAAAGTAGATCAAATCTCGCCAGGAAGACACGCCAACCTCAGCCACGGCTCGGGCGCGTGGCCTGGTTGAGCAGTGATAGGTACCTTGAGGCTATGAGGTCCCTCCTTCCCGGACTCCACAATTTCAAGCAATGCATCAGTGCGGGGGTTCTCTGGACTGCCAGTCGTCCACCAATGGGTGTGCCACCGAGGCCTAAGGCAGCAACGTGATAACAGCGCAATCTCGATCCCACCGTTTTTCTTTCTTTCTTTTTTTGTCTTTTGCTGCCATCCTTTCGGCAAGTCATCCAGGTTCGCCATGCCTACGGCGAGATTCGGACGGCGCAGCACGCCTCCCCGCCATGTGCAGGCACAAAAGGACGCTTCTCTGCCCGCACTGGAGCGCAACGCCGTTCTCCGGTGTTCTGAGGCCGATCGGACTACTTTCTCGTACCCGGAAGAGGCGGCCTACACACCTGGTGCTCTACGTCTAGTGTCGGTCAGGAAACTGTTGGCTGCCGCGGGCACCAGCGTCATTGAGCTGTGGGAATGGACGGGGGGCGCGTTGTGGCCCCGCGATGCCGGAGTACGATTGGTAGCAGCGTTGCCACCGCAATGGCCCCGGTATGCGGCCATCTCGCATGTGTGGGCGGCGAGCGACGACGCCGCTCGGCTAGCACGCGATGCCGACCGGCCGTTGCACATTCAAGTGGGCGGGCCGGAGCCTCACACCATCAGCTGGATGGGCCTGGTCCAGGCGGCCGTCACGGCCCACGCGTACCGGTGTGACTACCTGTGGTTAGACCTGTTGTGCCTCGACCAGTTGTCGGCCAAGGACAAGCGGCTGCAAATTCACAACATGGCCGCCATATACCGTCACGCATCCATGGTGGTGATCATGCCCGGCGGCGTGGTGGCTGCCCAAAATTTTGACAAGCCGTCGGACTGGATCAATCGGGCCTGGACCTTCCAGGAGGCAACGCTGGCCTCCCGAAGCTACGTGGTCGTCAACTGGGCGCTTCCCGGGTCCTTCTCCTACTTTTCCAGGCTACTGTGCCCCAAGCGCATCGGCCCCATGCCCAGCATCGCCGTGGCCTCGCTCCGGTCTCTCGTCGAGCATGGACCCCTCAAAGAGCTGGGTATGGCTACGTTGGTGGCCGATGGCGGCACCGGGTCTCGCCAGTACGAGTCGACATCGCGTGTTATTTGCCTAGGCAGCAACGCTGCCTCAGTTTCGGCTCTCGCCTCCGCTATAAACAGCTCTGAGCCGGAAAATGAGGACACCAAAGACGGGTTTCGGCCGTCTGTGTTCAGAGATTCAGATGGACGGGCGCTCCCCCTTGACTGGGACACCACCGACGAGAGTGATAGCGGTGATGACGACGATTTCGCTTTCCTTGTCCAGCAGTTCTCCAAATCTGCCGACAACTCCCCAAGCAGAGAAGCCACCACGGCCCCGAGCCCTTCTCACGCTGCCCATGGTGCTATAGTGGGAGGCCGCCCGCCTACTAGGTCAGCCTTCCTCGATCTTGAAGCCGGGATCCGACATGCAGCCGTGTGGAGAAGCATGTGGCTGCGGACTTCAACCCGACCTCAGGATCTTGTCTATAGCATGATGCACCTGCTAGACACCCAGATCAAAGTCGACTACAGTCGATCAGTGGACGAGCTCATCTTTGAGCTCGTCGACAAAACTCGCTCCTTGCCTGCATGGCTCGCAATCGGTTATCACTTACCGGTTCGCCCCGAGTCCGGACTGATCCCCCTTTATCCCGACTTCAGCTCGCACTTGGAGCCGACCTTCTCCTTCGGCAGCACTATCGTCCCCGCGTCCAAGGTAGTGTGCAACGGGGATTTCTTTTGCTTGGAATTCGACATCGACATTAAGCATTCGTCCCCAACAGACGGACACCTGATATGTGCTCTTATTATGGACGTTGACAAAACCTCTTGCCATAGCTCCAGGGAGCTGGATCCAGACATTCTCTCGCTACACGAGATGCAAATCAGCCTGTCATGCCCACCCGCATATCACCTCGACGCAATGTGCCGCTTCAGAGGCCTTATGGGCAGTCTGGCTGTCGTTGTCGGGGATCATTCGCAAGACGCCGGTCTAGGATTCGATATCGGTCACTTCTCGTCGAAACCGTTTGTCATTTTTCTGGGCAGAAACGAGATGGGCTTATGGCAAAAGACCGGCGCCGGGTGGCTAGATACGACGCTGGCCGCTGTCGGGATTGGGGCTTTCCGGATGACTAGAAGACATCTGCGTGTTGGTGCTGGGAGTGCGAGCGAGGTACCGGTTGAATGTGACTGCGTGAACGCAGAGAAGCACCGGCCGCCACCGAATCGACGCGACGAGGACGTGCAAGACGTTGATGCCGCCCTTGGCGAGGCAGTAGTCTACGGTGATGAGCGGAAAGCGTTGTGGCTGCTCAGGCGAGGAGCCAATGTGAATGTGCAGCTCCGAGGCCTTTACGGAACGCCCTTGCTCGCCGCCTGCTACCACCAGAACGTGCGCGCCGTCATGCTCCTGCTGAAGAGCGGTGCTGACGTGAATGTGGCCGCTGCGGTCCACTCTACCGAGCTCGAAGCCACAGGATCATGGTTTGGAACGCCGCTACAGCTGGCCTGTCTGCTAGGCCTGCGCGCTGTCGCCCACGCGCTCATAGAGGGCGGCGCGGATGTTAACGCGAACGTGGGACCCGAGAACAGCCCCTTGCAGGCGGCAGTACGGAGGCGCTACGACGTGGATCTCACGCAACTGTTGCTAGATCACGGCGCTGATGCCAACAGGGGCGGCGGCATCTACGGCACGCCTCTGATGGCCATATTTCACCAAGACCACCCCCGACTGGAGGCAGCCAAGCTGCTAGTCAGGTATGGCGCCGATATCAACAACACGGCCGGGACATTCATCACCGAGGATGGCTGGCTGTGTCGCAGCGCCCTGCAAATGGCCTGTCGCTACGGAGATGTCAAAATGGTGCGTGCCTTGTTGGCGCTCGGAGCCGACCCCAATCTGCGAAGCCGGGGATCCTTCGCCACGCCGCTGCAAGAGGCCGCGGCCTGCGGACAATCCCTTATGTGCGAGGTGCTCCTCGAAAGCGGCGCCCAAGTCAACGCCGAGGGCGGCCACTTCCATAGCGCGTTACAGGCGGCTGCCGCCGAGTCCCAGAGGCGCCCAAGCTCAGAGCACACGGTGCGATTGCTGATCGACCGAGGAGCCAACGTAAACGCAAAGGGAGGGTACTACGGGTCTGCCCTGCTGGCCGCCAATGCCGCCGGTAGCCATGCTATTTGTCGATTGCTCGTCGACAACGGTGCTGTCTGGGAAGACTGCCCACATGCAGGAGCGCCCGTGGCATGGAGTCAGGAATGGGGCCCGAACTCGCTGCACTTCGCTGCCGCAATGGGCCGCCTCGAAGTTGTTAAGGTGTTGCTAGACCGGGGGGCAGCTATTCTCGCGGATAACGACGGTCGAACGGCGCTCCATGCGGCTTGCGCAAACGGCCACGTGGCGGTGGCCGAGGTGCTGCTCCGGGGAGGTGCAAACGCACTTGCTGCCGACCGACGGGGGGCTACTCCGCTTCATCTTGCGGCTTCAGGTCGTTTCTTGGCTCTTGTCAGGCTGCTCTTGGACGCCGGCGCGGATCCTACAGCAGCCGATGGGGAAGGGGAGTCTGCCGTCGTCGTTGCTGCGTGTGCGGAGAAACTGGAAACCGTGACGCTGCTGCTTGACGGCATCGCCGCCAGTCATACAGATTGTGGGCGATGGGCCTTTGGCGAGTTGCTGCCAGAGCTGGTTAGGAACGGCTGCTACCTGGCGGTGCAGAGGTTGCTGCTCTCTGGTTCCTACGAGCTTGATGCCGCGGCCGTCCTGGACGCGCAGGGCCGAAACGCGGCCCATCTTGCAGCCCAGACCGGCCACCTCGGAATGCTCAACCTTGTCTTGCAAAAGGGCGTCGACCCCTGTGCTAGCGTCCGAGGGCTCAACGACGGGCTCCTACACTATGCCACCCGCGGCTCCTCTGTCGACGTGGTACAGGGTGTGCTGTCATATCTCGACCCCAACACTGCTGAAAGCGATGGCTGGACGCCCCTACATTGGGCCTGTCGGAGCGGTGACGCTGGTATGGCCCGACTACTGCTCGAGAGGGGACTCCGCCCGAGTGCCGTCACCACCAACATACCGCCGGCCCTCTGGACGCCCCACGCTATCGCCGTGTTCCACCAGAACCAAGCTCTCCTCTCAGCAGCAGCGGTCGATCCCGAGCTGGCCGCGAGGCTCGGTCGTTCTGAGCCAATCATGGCATCGATGGCGACAGCGACAGGAGCAGAAGAAGTGACCATGACAGCCAGTCAAAAGCTTGATTGTGTTAGCTGTGACGGCTGTTGGCTTGTAAGTGGTATATTTTGTTTCAACCCCGATTGATCTAACAGCTTTAATACCGACTCCTCTGACAACCCGGCTTACTTGTTGTGGCGTAGGACATTTACGGAATGCGTTTCCACTGCACCGAGTGCGCCAACTTTGACTACTGCTTCATGTGCAACCTAAGCGCGCACATCACTCACCCAGGCCACACATTTGAGGCCGACGTGTGGGAGTGGCTTTCAACGCAAAGAAGCAGTGTCCCGGCTCCTATACTATGGGACTCAGAATTTGACTCGGACTCTGATGGTTCGCGCCCCCGGTTCGGTAGTCGACGCAAAGGCTATTGACAGCCAGCCATTCATGCTGTCGCACCTTACTGTGCCTACGCTGTATAGTTAGCATAACATGAGATCGAGGAACGTACAGAAATCTCGGGAAAGTGACTTTAGTCGAGATAACCCAAAAGTTAGGCCACACGACTGTGACTTCACTGATAGCTCACCCTAGCTCTGCATTAGCTCAGGGCCACGCGCCAACATGGGAATTGTGGAGGGGTGCTTTAGGGCGAAACAAAGCGGTTGCATTTCCCGCAGAAGCTGTAGTTGAGCGTTGTCAATAACATCGAAATCAAGAATGATCATTCTGCCCATTTTCCAGCTCTCAGAAAACAATTCCTCATCCCAAGGTACGACATTTACCCGCCACAGACTCAAGGCCACGGCCTCCCCGACCGCAGCGACCAAGCCTCGGCCGTCCTCGACGGGTACCTCTCCGGATTGATACAAGCAAGCTGCCCCACAGCCTGAACACCCGAAATCCCCGGATCCCTACTCCCAAACTGATACACATTAGCACGATCATTCGGGATCACCCGCTCCCTGATATCGAAAAACAGCTTCCACGCTCCCAAACCCCCAGCAACCTTGGTGACAAACTTCCCAATCGGACTTCCAAACGGCCCATACTGCACAATATGCTCATAAACGTCCCCACTCCCAATCTTCCGCCTTGGATCCATCATGGCCCCCGCCAAATTCACCATCTCCGAAACAAGAACGGACTCCGGAAGCAGCTGATGCCCAACATCGTGCTTCGCAACCCTCTCCAACATCTTCCACAACGCCAAATCCGAAAGCACGTGGTTCGGCTCAATGACCTTCCCCCATCCCAACAACGGGATGGTATGCACCCACCCAATAAGCGACTCCGCCCAACCCGCACCGCTCCGCCAAAACTGAAACCGCTGCCTCGCAAGGTCATAATGACACCCCGGCAACCACTCCTCGTCGATCCCCTCCTTGCCACCTCCCTTACGCGACGCCAAACACGGCTGAAAGATATAAAACCGATCATGCAGCGACAATAGGTGGCAAACATCCTGCACGACCGACGACACCTCATTATCATGAAATTCAGGCCACTCAAGCCCAACACCTCCCGTAAAGGTCGGAACCCCCAGTCCGCCCACCGTATCAAACAACCCCATGAACCGCACCGGCGGCCTTAGTCTCTCCTCTTCTCCATCTTCTTGGTCAGCTTCATCCCCGACAAGCGGCCACGCCATCCTCCTCCGAAACCCGACCATCTGCTCACTTTTCGGCGCATGCAACGCATCCTTGGAGCGATACATCCTGTACGCCTCGCGGCACAACAAATCCGTCTCCCCATCATCGAGATCATGTCTCCGTATAATCCCGCAATTGTTGATCATCCCCGCCACGCACCGAACCGTGTACGCGCCGCGACTGATGCCGAACAACCAGATCTCGTGGCCCGGGGTGTAGCGTTCCACGATGTAGCGGTACGCCGAAGTCACTTCGTCGGCGAGATCCTGCGCCGTTACCCCGTTGAAGAGGTAGTCGATGAAGGAGGAGCCTAGGCCAACACCGTTACGGTAGCGCACGTGGATTTGGCGGTCTGGCGGAGCGAGGGGGTTTGGGCGACGACATTGTGCGGCGGTGGAGTTGGGGTCGTCGATGTCGACGCCGAAGAGCTGGGCTAGGTGGTAGATGTTTGTGCGGGTGCCGGTTTCGCGGCCGCACCAGGTGCCGTCGCAGAGGAGGACGATGCGTGGACGAGGGGGTTCAGTTGTGAAGGTCATGGTTGCGGGTGTGGATGTTGATGGTGTGTGGAGAGGGAAGGAGAGGGGGGGGTTTTGGGGGAGGTTCATTTTAAGGGTCCCTTTTCGGGGGGCTTGGAATGGATGGTTTTGTGGAATGCGGCGCGAGACATTGTGTCGGGGCGTTATGATGGCTTATGGTTGCTTGCGGCTGAGGTTTCGGCGCAACAGGAAAAGGGATGAGAGGGAAGAAAGGGCGACGTCGTGGACCCTAACCCTGTGTGGGCATGGTGCGTGAGACAGGGGCTCCCAGCGTGGGTGGTGCGACCCGCAGCGATGGGAAGCAGCGAAATCCCAGCGCGTCAGATCGTGGCCGCCTCGCGACACCGCGAACTCAATGCACACACTTAATGCACAGTGGTAATTGGGTCTCATTCACAACCGATTTCGGCATCTAACGTCTTGGAAAATGGCTACATACACCAACTCCTGGTCGAACAAACCCTGGCTGATCTTCAGCTCGGTGCACGCGCTCATCATTCTCCGTGAGCCGGCCCCAACATCCAGCCGCTGCATCACTAACGCCACCAGTAATCGACGGACTCGACTTCCTGTACCCCAAGTGGTTTTACGAGCCAGAAGGCTCGCCATTCCACATCTTTTACATGGTCAAGCAGTTCTACATCGCCGACACCAATGACCCCATCGTCCAGTGGTCCAAGGAGACCGCCTCGGGCCATGACAGCTGGATGGGTATGTTCCTGTACCTCGAAATAGCCATTGAGCTGCCCATTGTGCTCTTCACCGTCTATCGTCTGGGCATCCAGCGCAAGGGGACCTCGGGCGCCCACGAGCTGGCCCTCTTGGTGTACGCGTTCCAGACCGCCTTTACCACGGCGGTGTGCATCCACGATGTCTTTTACTGGGATGCTTCGGTGTACACGGCCGAGGTGAAGAACAAGGTCATTTTTATGTCGTATCTACCCTGGGTCATTGTTCGTAAGTATATCCTTGGACGATGCTGTGAGCCCCAAATACCGTGAGCGTCGCTGACCTTGGCCCAGCTTCGCTCCTCTTCCTCGATATGGGGTCGAGAATCCTCGCCCGCTTCAATGCCGCTGATGCCGCCGTGAAGGGGAAGAAGGCGCAATAACCAGATGGAGGCAAGGATCAAAACGGAAGGCAGAGAGATACAATTATAGTAGCATAAGCCCAAAACTCCAATCCGTGGTATTATCCCAATCCATGTCGCTACAAGAAATGTACAAGGTTTGTTCATTACACATGACACCCACAATCCACACACATCAGTCGATCGCCCGCTTTTGGTAGCCCCAGCCGTTCCCCACTCCTCCCACACCGTACCCAAGCGGCGTTGCACCTCCGAGTCCCCTCCCGCGTAGTCGCTTGGGAAGCACTGAGCCGAGAAAGTAGGCAGCGGTAATCACAACGCCGGCGCCAAACGACACAATGCTGTAGAAGATGGTGCTAGCATAAATGTGTCCACCCATGCCAGACCACTCCACCTTGCCCTCGACCCTTGGCAGCGCAGGCGTCGGGAACCAGCGCACGCTGAAGCTCAACGGCAATGGGTCCCCAATGACAAGCCGGCGCGTGGCCCCTCCCTCCATATGCGTCAGCGGACTCGTACTGTAAGCCGTCCCGCTATCGAGCACGCCGCTATCGTGCGGGTGGAGGTGGTGTTTCGGCGTGCTGTGAAGAAGCACATTCATGTGGGTGCTGATATGCATGTGGCTGAGCTGGAGGGTTCCCGCCAGGGCAAACACAAGGGGGATGTATTCCTGCGCAGGGAGGTCTTCCCCGATCACCTCGACGTGGGCGGGTGGGCGCGCCGGCAAGCGACACGACATGGGTGCGTCGTTGTGGATGTAGAACTCGAGCAAGTGGAAGAAGGGATCGCTGATCATGGGTATCGTGCAGTTTTGCTCGCCTTCGACGCCGTAGTGGAATTGGAGGGGCAGGCCCGTCTCGTTGCAGGTTGGGAAGGGGATCCATTGGATCTCGTGCGCCGCGTTTTCGATGTGTTCGCCCGTTTCTCTGTTATTGGGAGGATTGCGTTAGCTTTTTTTTTTCCCGCATGCGCCAGTGTGGTTGTGGTAGTGACAGAACGTACGAGCTTCGGTTCATGCACTCGACGGCGATGGGCGCGCCGTAGTGATACGACGGCAGAACATTCTCGTGCGCGCCGACGAGGGCGAAGGCTGCGGCGACCAGCAAGAGCCGTAGCAGTGTTGACCGCGCTTGCGAGTAGGCCATGCTGGGCGCACTCGTTGGATCTGCGCTCAGCGATTGTTCTAGCTCGTGACGGCGGCTTGTTGGTGTTCAGGGCATTTTGCGCGTGGCCTCTCGATCCCGGTCTGCGAGGTGCATTTCCCATGAACGTGGCATGTGGAGCCTTAGTCATCCCGGGTCAGATGCTTGGCAATCATTGCGGCTACAGGATACTACCTCTGCCAACACAGACTACTAAAGCCGTACACACGCAACCCGTCAGTAATCCTTCTAACTGTAACTTCGTCTATTTGAAATATATGTAGTATTACTGCTTGCGTCAGACTCATTGAAATTTTGTTGTGAAGAATGACATTAGACGTGAGCCTCACAACAACAGATCGAATTACTTGTACACAGCCAGATCAACAAACCCCCTTTCCGTAACCACCGTGGAGATCAGCCCACGGGTGCGCCTCCCGGTATCTTGCTTGTGTTTTCGCCCGTTTATTTTACATTCAAGTCTTCATTCCAGTTGGTTGTCCTAGCCCTATCCACCATAGAAATCACATCGGCAGGCCTTGTAATTGACACTCTTATTTTCTGTAGATGATGTTTCATGAGTACGCCGTTGGACGTTCCAGGCCACAAATCGTGACACTGGATTAGATACTTGTGGAAACTGAGGTATAACTGAGATTCGGCTAACGGTCACCCCCAGTACATTATGTGAACCCCTCAGTCAGGAAACGCCAATTTCTCCTCCCCCAAAACTCAATCATCACTTCAGCTGCAATCTTCCCTTAATCCGTCTCCCACACCCATGATAAACCCAGCAAACCAACCCAACAAACCCAGCCAAGGAAGCGGCAGTCAAAACAAAAATCTCATCCCAACTAAACGGTTTCCTCGGCGGCAACGGCGGCGGACTAACCTTTTCCTCTGCTCCTTTGACCTCTTCCGCCACCACCGAAAGCGAGAACCTTCCCGTTTTCAGCGCCTCTTTTGCCGCACTGTCTGTGATAGCGCATACATCCTGCAGCCATGTCTCGATCTGCCGCCATTCCGATTCATCGCCGCACTTGTTGTGGCAGTCAAACAGATCGCCCCTCGAGCAAAAGCAGTTACTAGTTTGTGTCAAGCAGCCGAACTGGAAGACGGCGTCGTCGAGACACTGTCTTGCGCAGGACGGAAGGGGGGAGAAGTCGACTGGTTTTGTTGCTGGTGCGTCAAGACAGACGAGGGCAAACCAGTCTTCTGTTTCCCACCTTCGCTATTGTTAGTATTGCTTTACTTTAGGACCTGAAGAATTCAGTGGTCCGAGACCGGGGTAGGGTAAGGTAGGTATAAATCACCAAGTTTTCCAGTTACAGCTTCAAGCGCACGAGAGACCCACTTTGAGGTTGCAATAACAATCGTGTCGATATTGATTGATGCCGCATTTGGGATATTTGTCGCCAAACACTTCGAAGGGAATGTTTTCGGCGGCATTGGTGTCGTTGGCGCATGGTCCTTCGACGAGTGGGCACAGTTCGGGCGGTGGTCGGCCCCAGTGCCAACACGAGGACGTGGAGCAGTAAGGCTGCAGGACGGGGTCGATGAGTTCCGAGTTTGCTGACGGTTGTTGGCGCTGAAGGAGGGCAGGAACGTCCAGCGCCGCACCATGCGTAAGGACGGACGAGAGCACGATGTGGAAAAAGAGAGCATGCATTTTGCTGCTTGTACGATTTCCCCCAAGATGTTTTTTCGGCCCTTAAACCTCTTGTCTCTGGCGCGAGCCAGCACGTGGAGATAATTATATCGATGGGGGGCGCAGGAACAACCCAGGAGCAGAGGGTTCAGAGTATGGCCAACCGGGGCTGAAAATTCCCACCCCACTTCCGACTGTTTGGGAGTTGTCAGCTGTGAGGATGCAGGCTTGCTCCTGAAGCCGATTCGTTGAGCAGGGTGGTATGCATATTTTATTGAAAAGGGTTGCATTTGAGATGCGGGATTCCGTTACCAATGGAAAGCTGTATGGTGTGCGTTGTCTTGTGTGGCTTGCAGGTGTGCCGAGAAAGTCGCCTGATTATTCCCGTTTCGAACATCTTCGCTAGGCCGTACGAGTAACACAAAGCCTAATGCGTTGTGGTGCGCCTGTTATTCCCAGCTTACACCCTGATCCATGTTCAAAAATGCGCTGGTTCTCAGGGTCAACTTGAACTGTCCTGTCCCCCTCTAAATTTTATGGGGTCCTGAGCTCCAAGCGAGAGTTGTTCTTGCCACGGGCCACCCCCAATCGGTCCCACAGTCACAGCTCTAGTGGGAAAGAACGACCACTGTCAAGATGTCACACACAGCGCCCTTGGCCAACCTATCAGCCTTTTTCGCCCTTATCTCTTCTCTCCCCTTTGCCTCAGCAACCTTTTCAGTGGCCCGCTGTTGCACCCTCGCTGTCCGTACCGAGTTCCAGAAGTACTACGACAAATACTACCCATGGGACGTATGCAACCTCAACAAAGAAATCGACTTCAGCACCAACGAAACCTTCCCTTCCATCGTGAAGCCCATGTCCTGGGCCAAGGAATTCTGTCGCGGCACACAGTACAGCAACCTCCGGCAGTGGCTTGGACCCCTGGCGACCTACATTTCACCGTACATAGGTCTCTTATTACTGTGTCCTATCGGAGAGGAAAACACAGCCAACAACATTCTCCCCCATGTACCTAAGGTCGCAATGGAATACCTCAGTATTCTCGGCGACCCAGCGAGCGCCGTCTTTGGAGCAGCCGCAGAGATCTACGCCGACACAGCCGCATTGTACAACATCTCGTCTCTCCCGTCGAACCAACAAAGCGCAAGATGGGTTGCCGCGCTGGCCGGAGCACTCAAGTTCTCCTCCGAGACCAACTGGCGTTCTACACAGGTAGCCGATTCTGACGACGCATCATCCCCAAATGCAAAGCAAGACACCATCACCCAGACTCCCAAAAACCCCACCATCAGCAACACCATAACCACAACCGGCGACTCATCAGGAACCGAAACGGAAACGACCCGCGCAATAACCCTCTGCATAGCAGCCCGCACCCCCTTTGCCAGCGCGATACTCATCCCCGTTGTGTTGATGCTCGCCGTCACGGCAGCAACATTCTACGACGCCTACAGTAAAAAGGGCGACAAAGACACTGGCCTGGCACTGGCCTACTGCGTCTGGTACAGTTGGATTCTCGTCCCTGCTGTGGCAGGGAACTGCTTCGCCACCGCTCTATCGCCTGACGTCGCACGCCGTGCGTTTAGTAACGTCATGGATTTTGCCAAGGGCCAAGAGGTGGTTGTTGCGTTGAGGGACCGGCATGTTAATAACCGGTTTTGGGGAAATTGGTTGGACAGGCAGGAGGGCAAGGGGAAGGAGTTTGAGACGTTCTTAGAGGATGTGGGGAAGGATGTGAGGTTTTGGGTTCTGTTCGGGGTTGGGCAGGTGGTGGGGTGGTGTTGTGTTGCTGTTGCTACGGGGGCAGCGGCTGCCATTGCCTGGACGACGCCGACTGTGGGGTTGGGGTGTCGGAGTTTTAGCTTTTTATTGTATGGGATTTTGGCGCTTTCGAATGCGATTTTACATGTCGTTTGTTCGTGGTTGGAGGTCAGGGGCGGAGCTCAAGCTGGGAGAAAGGAAGAGGTGGCGGGACAGGGAGTTTTTGGTGGTGCTGTGTGGTTTGCAAAGCTGACGGTGGCCAATTGGGTTCGAGGAGTCCATTGGTTTCTTGTTTTTGGGAACTCAATGGTTATGGTCCTGGGAACATTGTTTCACATTGTGGGTGTGTTTCGCACCTGTTGGTGTGACCGCTTGACGTGGAATGACGACACGATGATTGAACTCAACAGCAAGACGGCTCAGGCGGTTGAGAATGCCAACAGCTACTGGATATCTACGGCCTATGTGGTGTTCAGCTTCATGACACTGGTTTGTCTCTTGGCTGTTGTCTTTCGGCAGATCATCAGCCGCAGAATGGATGAATGGATGCAGGTGGAAGACGAGAAACAGTGATGAGCGAAGAAACGATTCTTTGCAGGATAGGAACCGCTTGAAGACGGGGACAACATCTAGATATAAAGTTGGTATATCACCAACACCGATAACAGCGCTTATGCTGATGTTTGCCCACTCAAGGATCCCAGGAATCTCACAGCGTGCGTGCTCAACCACACGGGCACATAGCATAGGTACCTAGTTTTCTACTCGGAGCCCAAGCCGGCAACCCGCTTGGCGAGCAAGAGCTCCCGATGCACGCCCTGCAGCTTTCTGCCATCAATAAAAGCTTCCTCCCCCGTTACCGTCTCCACCTTGAACTTGGTCTCCTTGCCTTTGCCACCCTTGCTCTTCTTCGTGCTGCCATCGTCATTGTATGGCCCGCCGACGTTGAAATCGCCGAAGATAATGAGAGCAGCCTTCTGCCTTGTGAGCATGACACAAAGGCGGCGCTGGTCGGTCGTAAAACCAGGACCAGGCCTCGGGTGAGCTGTACCCATGATTGCGACGATTATGGGCTTCTCGTGCCCCTGGTGGCCTTCAACGGTGGTCGCTTCCGGCAAGGTGGCAAGAGACGAGAACTTCTTTTTGGTTGCCTTCTTGATGAGTATCAAGTTGGCGCTGTATGCCGTTAGGACACTAATGTCCTTGAGATCGATGCCCTTGTCCTTTACGAGGTCCTCGATGAAAGTGAGGGCCTTGTCAACCTATGCCAGTGCGCGCTTCGAGCCCGTTAAGGGGTCTGTATAAACGGGACTGGGGGCGTGAACAAACACCGGGAGAAGTTTCCTAGCAGGTGTGGCTAATAGTATTACGGCCTGCTCTAGGTACACCGAGGTGAGCCTGGTAAAGACAGATCGTAAGAGCGGACAGGGTCCAATGCTCTAGGTAGGGTGGGTGCAAGGTGACTGAGTGAAGGTTAGTACAACTCTCAAAGGGTGATATACTGTCAAGTAGAATATAGACTCCAAGGTCCCGGACGATGGGTCTCACTGAGCAGTATTCAAGAACAATATATTGCTAGCGTAAAGATCCAAGGGTCCTTATACAGTCGTGGGCACAACCATCGTCTCTATATACTCGTGCCATTCCTAGGACCCGGGCTCTTCTGGACCCGGGGCCGGGTCCGTCTAAGGTCGGGTCCAATCTTACTGGTACTCCGTGGACCCGGGCGTTCCTGGACCTGGGGCCGGGTCCAAAGATCGCTGGGTCCACCCTAATTAATCCGCCAGGGCTTTGTGGGTCGTTACACCCCGGGCCCAATAATTGGTATTCTATAGTTAGTCTATACTCCCTCTTTGAGGTTATAACCTGGGTCGTGATACAATTCCCTCCCTTTAAGGGCCTACAACCCAAAAGCCATCCCCCTCAAGCCTAAAAGAGCGTGACCCCCATTTCTATACGTTCCCCAATTCCCTATCCTGCAACCGTTCTACTAATACAATGTCCAGCAGGATCCAGAAAACAAAAAATTGTCCTTTCTGTTCCCAACAAAAGGCATTGGTCAAATCTATATTGGGCGCTTATCTTTCTTTGTACAGAAGTCCATTGGAAATACCTTATTTAAACTGCTTCTGTACTAAGCGCAAGTATATTATTACTAAGGGTTCTTTCCGTTGTAGTAAGTATATTACTTATAAGGCCGCTTGCAACAGTACCGACTTTGCGCCTACCCATAAATACCTGTCTGCCCTTTCTTATTATTACTATTTTAACTTCCCTTAGTAATAAAGAGCTTTAAGGGCTTGTGGGAGTTGTCTAAGGAGGAGGACGAACTTTAGTAAAAGCTCCTTACTATTATATAGAGGAAGATAATCCTAAAGTAGCAGGCGGACAAGCTATTTAAGCGGGGGAGCCTAATTATAGAGTCCAACCCATTGTTTTACTCCGGGGACCCCAATGCGCCCCCAGAGGGCAATCTCCTCGTACAGCAGACTATTACTAATTTTAACTGGTCGACACTTAACCTATTGTTCCTTAGTGAGGCAGTATAGGAGTCGGTTGCAGAACCGTTAAGGACTGGGTAGAATTAGGGATAAGGGGTTAATTAATAGGGCTTTTAGTTATTATACCTTAAATTATTGGTTGGTCTAAATTTTTTTAGTGGAATTCTTTAATCTTTTCTGGGCAGTTGAAGTAATTGATGGGCTCCCATAAGTCTAATTCCAGTCCGTAATCAAACTATTTGATTAAATAATAAAGTTTACTATTGTAGATTTATAAATCCAGGATTTTGTCGATATTAAATTCTTTTTTGTTAGTTTCGACTGCAATTGTCTCCTCTAGTGGGGTTTTCCTGGGTATTGGTTCGAGGAGCAATATATAAAAGACCTTGGTCCATACCTTTATTAAAATAGGTAAATCGAGCTTATAATTGAAAGTGGCGATTTTCCTTATAATCCTAAACGGGCCAAATTTTTTAAAATTGAGCTTTTGGCTGGGTTGGATTAAATACAGGTTTTACACAAAAAGGTAGATGTATTCCCCCTCCTAAAGATTTAATCCCTCAGATCTTTTGTGGTTATAGAAGTGTTTTATTCGTTTGTGCATAAATTCGAATTCAGCTCTCAGGTAGTTGTATAGTTCCTAGAGGCAATTAGTATATACGGCGGTTTGTGGTGCCTCTGTGGGCGGTCCTCACTGGAACTCCAGTTCCTTACCGAAAAGTACAAAGAATGGTAATACATTTGTTGATTCTATAATTATAGTATTGTAAGCTATTTGTGCTATTAATAATAGTTTAAACTAGTTATTCTATTTAAAGTTGATATAGGCCCTGAGGTAGGTCTCGAATATCTAATTGAGTTGTTTAGTCTAATTATTAGTCTGTAAGTAGTGGGCTATTAAAAGTTTATTATTAACGCCCATTTATTTTATTAATCTTTGTTAGAACTTTGAGACAAAGAGTTTGTCTCGGTTGAAAATAATATTATCTAACTAAAGGTGGATTGAGGCAATATCCCTTTCGAATATATAAATAAATTATTCTACACTTATACTCTTTTTATAAGGCAAAAAGTATACCCATTTTGTCAATCTGTTAATAATTACCCAGATGGAATTATAATTGACGCCTGTGGTGGGGTCCTTTGAGTTGGGGATCCCTATAATAAAGTCTATTGAAATTGAACTCTATAGTGTCTCTAGGGCTGGAAGAAGTTTGAAAAGACTATAGGGTTTGTATTTCTTAGTCTTAGTCTTATTGTAGATGTTATAATTGTTAATGATTTCTTCCACTAGTTTTTTTATTCCTGGGAAGGTATAATCTTATTTAATTTGGGTTGTTGAATTAATAGCTACCAGTGCCCTGTAACTGGTGGCTAACAGCACTGCTGCTTTGCAGCAGTGGTGGTGGGAGTGCCAAGGCACTAAGCCACAGTG